>JAJJMA010296847.1:0-14616 GCA_023529015.1 Papaver nudicaule
ATATGAGTTTTTGTCATTTATTTATATTTATTTTGACTATGAATATCTTGTACTTAATACTTGAAATAAAAATAAAACATAAGTCTCTCAAAATACCACATATTTCAGAGAGACTTTCTTCAAGCTTTTTATGGTATGTTTTAGTACAAAAGTCTCTAGAAATCTCTCATAGCCACAAATCCATGATTTAAAATTTCAAATCCAATAACAGAGAATTATGTAGACTTTTAGAAAGTCGCAATCTAATAACAGAGTTTTATAGAGATTTTAAGAAACTCTCTATTGAATAACAAGAGATTTGGGAAATCTCTAGAACTCTCTAGAATTCCTAATTCACTAACCCCCTGCTAGTTTTTTCAGTCGCAGAAAGAAGTAGAAAGAAGAAGAACAAGAAAGAAAAGAAGGGAAAGAAGAATGGTTTTGCGTTTTTTTTAGGTCGGGTGCTTTTATGATTTGTATTTCCAGTAATATCCCCAGACTATTACTAAAACTACCATACTACCTACGGTTTGCGGATAATCCGCGGATCACAAATACAAACCGCGTCCGCCCCGTCAAAATATTGCGGATTGGATTATTAAACCGTGTCCGACCCATTGCCTTAGCGGTTTGGGTTTCATCCGCACATTTGCGGACGGTTGCGGTCCAAATCCGCGATTCGGACTTTTTGCTCAGCCCTAGTTTTAAGAAGCCTAAGGACCAAAAAACCCAACATGCTATGAAAGCACGAAGGCACGAGAATGGAAGCTCATGATGGAAGGCTATCAAAGCAAGACCACATGACTTACTGGATTGATTTCACTTTTGCAGCAAAGAAAAAGAAAACCATACTTCCTTTCACAATCTGTAATCCATATAAGTCAAACTAACATGGGCTATCCCATTTAGCTAAGAGTTCCACTCTCATATGTGAGGACGATGGATCGAGTCTGCGCTCCAGAGTTTGGAGTGGAGTATTTATTTTGTTTAGAAAATTCCATTTTATTAAGAATGGAATGGAATAAATCTGCTTTTGGAAAGGAATTATGGGTTTATTATTGAGCTCGTCAAGCAACACTCTTTTATAAAACAACAATTCTAGATGGACCGAGGGAATCTCGGTCATCTAACAGAAAATGTGAGAGGGAGGAGGTGGAGGTGGTGGAGCAGGGGGGGGCCAGGGTAAAAACCCTCTCACATTTTCTGTCAAACACTGTAGCTTAAACCGAAAACTCGGTCCATAGGTATTTACTCTTTATAAAAACACTAAATTTTCCTAAGCAACATTTCATTTAACAATAATTACATTTACATTTAGAAGAAACTCACAAACTTTGTGCATACATGATTTGGTTGAGAAGTTCGGCCCAAAACAACTGCACTGGGCTTGTTTTACACATTGGTTACACGTCGCAACTTACCCAAAATTATGGGGTTAAGATCCACATAAATCTAAGGCATAACCAAATAGGTAAGGTGGATAATGGTGATATCACTTTGAGAACAATGAATCATGCATAACTCCGATTTCCCGCAGCTTAACAACCACCTCTGTTTGTTAGCTCCGAACTTTCTATGAATCTATTCACTTTTTCGCAATTTTCTCCAACATTTCAAAATATACTTCCATCGGATACACGTATGAAATTAGTTTAGCCGAGCTTATTAGTATTTTTAATTTTTTTTTATTCTTACTTATTTTCCATTAACTGTCAGATTAATTTTCAAATTCAAAACCCAAACTCAGTTACTAGTAACTGCACATACTACAAAAATCTAAATATACTAGCAAATCCTTCATGAAGTTGTTAACAAATGAAAACCATGTGTCCAACGAAAACAAATAAAAATTATAAGAAAAACAATATTCTTGTGACTGAACACGAAAAGAGATCCAAGTGCATTAGTGCATTGTTCGATTGGATTTATTGTACTAAAATTAGCTATGTAACACCAGTTTATCACATACTAAACCAGTTATGTAGAGTGGTTGTTGTCATAGTGTCGAGAGGAGGCAAAATGACCAACCAAAAGGCCCAACAGGCCTATCTAACCAGGGAAGGCACCAAAATGAGAACAGGACTAGATGAATACTAGATTGATTTCATTTTTGCAGTGAAGTAAAAGAAAAACCACATTCAAAAAGAGAAAGCCATACTTTTATTTCGAAACGTGCTTTGAGCCCTCCATAAATTCTACCTCCCCTCCTTTTGACCCTCCAACTAGTAATGTTGGTACTCTTTTTAGTTTTCCAATTTTTTTAAATACTAAACTACATTTATTTCATTAGTCCTAATCGTTATATTAGTGTTAATAATAAGATTAGAGAAAACTATATGATTAGTGTTTAGATTAATTTTAGAGAGAGGAAATCTGATAATTTTTTTGTTTGATTTTTGGATTGGGAGAGAAGAAAAAGAGAGAAAAAAGAGGGAGAAAAAAAATCTATGGTTTTTGGTGGAATTTGTGTGTTGTGTGAGATGTTTGGGGGGAAAACATGGGTGAACCTCAACGTACGAAACCTACGATTCCCGTTGCGAGAGATCCGGACATGGGAGATTCTTTGTCGCAACGAAATGTTTTCACTCCACCGGAACTAAAGAGCAAAATGACGATTTCGATGGATTTTATATCCCAAATCCGGAAGATGAGCAATTGTATAATGAACCCAATGCTTCTAATACATATATATACATCAATATCATGTTTAATCACATTTTTATAACCTCAACCGATCTAAAGGTGATACTTTTATGTCTCACCAGAGCCACATTCGGCTCTTGTTGAGAGACCCGAATGTCTGAAACCAAGAACCATTTGGCCCTCATTGAGAGCCGAATGTTGAACGCCAATATATGTGAGAAAGAGGCTACATTCGGCTCACAAATGTAAAACAAATTATGGGCCGAATGTACATTCGGCCCGTTCGATAAAACAAGTTATGTGCCGAATATCTAACAACAGAAGATGGTAGAAAAACCAAGGTTTATTCGGCTCAAACAAAGAAACCGAGTTATGGGCCGAATACATGTTCGGCCCATTCGATAAAATAAACTATGGGCCGAATGTTGCTCGACGATACAGTAGGTTAGATTGGGTTCACTTGATCCATTAAGACTCCCAATATGGTGGGATTCTCTACTGAACTGTGCTACTCTTTGTGTTAAAGAGAGAAAGAGACTTGTCTTCTAAGGGTGAAAGATATGAACTGTGCTAATCCTTGTGTTAGATACATCATGGGATGATGCAACTGTGATATTCCTTATGGTTTTCCTTTGCATTTCCAAACAGAATTAATTGATATCGTATCTCATTTGATGAATGATTTGCATTTTATGACAAGTTTTCCACTTAAAATGTCTGCACGGAAGCATACACATGCCATGTGTTTAAATGCGCATGTATCATATCACGGAGCTTCTTTTTTTTACATCCCAAGGGTCTTTTGTGATTCTTTTACTTTCCATCAAAACACCATAGGGTTAATTACCAGCTCTTAGGATTGTCTCATGCATACAGTCTCGGCAATTTTGAACCTATACATGAAAGATGTGAGCTTTCTGTAATTAGGTCAGCCATTGATTAGTATCCATATGCTCTACTCAAAATGACTTGAATTTTCATCAGATCGCAAAACCACTGTTGATCCTTGGAAAGTCTAGTAGAGTAAGCCTTGAGGAAACCCTGCAGGCCATTTTTCTGTATACTTATCATGTGGTCTGTCTCCTATCTATAACATAGATTCCTTCAAAAATTCCCTCCAAGACCTTATTGGATTGGTCAAGAAACAAAACATCTGAAGCTGGGTTGCACCGACACGGATGTGGAGACGCGGACACGACACGACACGGACGTGGACGCTGCAAGTTGTCAAAATCAACAGGTCGCGGACACGTTATGAAATCAATGATATTTTATACTAAAATATATATATATATATTATGAATTTGATATCTCAATAACTCTGCTAAATTGTCGATAAATCTAAATACAGTAAATGAATGAGCATACATATGGGTATAATAACGTTTGTATTGAAAATTCTGGTATTATTAACACACATTCGTATTAAATCATGTGTGACATATACATACAACGTCATTGATGTGTCTGACGCGGAGACTCGCACGTCCAAAAGTCAACGCGAGTTTGACATGGACACGGTACTTAATTAAGCGTGTCCGTGCAACCTAGATCTGAAGTTGAACAGTTGAAGATTCGGCCACTAAAAAATTTGAAGTTTAGGGCCGAATTAACATTCGGCCCTAAAAAAAATTGAAAGTTGGGGCCAAATTAACATTCGGCCCAAAAAAAAAAATTAGCGGCCGAATTGTTCTTCGTACTCAAGAACAACTACCATTCGGGCCCTATTTTCCAATTTTTTTAAAGCCGAATGTTGGGCTGTTCATACTCAAAATCATCTCAATCCATCGAATTAACAATCAAATCAACATCATACATCATACAAACACAACAATCAACAACTAGGATGAATTGGGTTTTCTAAATTTCCTTCTAATCGCCCCCATATCCTCTTTTTGACGCCCAACTTGATTTTTTACGAAGAACTTTCGCAAGTGATGGTTCAATCGGATTAGATCGGGGTTTTGGTTGTTTGTTACCTCGACCCGCTTGTGATTTCGACCTCGTCATCTTTTATTGAAAACACGACGATCAATTTTTTGCGGTTTTGGTTTGGAAAAAAAATGAGAAGAAGAAGGAGAGAACCGAAATGATTTTGATGAGGGAGAAGAAAACAATGTTTTGTGTGTTTTAGAGGATAGGATTAGTTATATATATGGTTATTAGCTAAAGGATATTTTGGTAATTTAATTTGCTAATCTAAGGATAACTTAGATATTTACCACAGATGGTATTATGGTAATCAATGGGAAGGCAGAATTTATGGATGGCTCAAAGCACAACAAACTATAATCTATTAGGACTTAGGAGTAAACAAGAATGTTGTAGAGCTAACAACATCAAAAGAAGAAGTAAAAAAAAAGAATATTCTTGGAAATTAGGCCGGTCAAGTAGTGTTTTTTTAGATTTCGTCGGGGGCCTGCAACACATTCTCATTAGATTATTCAGATGCACACATTTGAATTTGGTGGCTAAGTTCGAACCAAAGAAACTGAATTGGGCTTGTTTTACGCAATAACAAGCCCACATTTGTTACGCAAAGGCTGAGGTTGGATCTTGGAGGTGATTTGCTATGGAAATTTTAAGTTAAATCCACATAAATCCACACAACCATAACCATATAGGAAAGGCTTATAACTGTCATATCACTGTGAAATTACTTCACCATACAAATCTCAGACTTGTTGCAGCTTTTCACGTATTCGTTAACTTTGAAGTTGGTGTATATCTTCATTCATTTCTTCTCAATTTTCTTCAATATTTCGAAGTTTACTTCCATCAGATACCGATTCTATGTGACACTTGTTTATCGCATACTTAAAATCAATGTTAACTAATGAAAATAGTTTGATTCAAAGTTTGCACACCTAAAATGAGTAAAGCAACTACTTATAGGCAAATTCAAGGTGGTTTTGTAATGGACTTAACGTATTGCTTAGTTCGTTTTGCAACAGCTATGTAGCGTGGTAGCACAATTTTGTTAGGTTCTCTTTTCAATTGTATGTTTCAAAATAAGTTGTAAATCGTTATCATATTTCATGAATTCAGAGGCTTTTTAAGAGAAAACAATCTAAAAAAAATACTAGTCATATTGATGCACAATTTTTCTTTAGAATGTTAGAGACACATCTCATAACAGATTAAATGTATGGAGACATTTTGCCAATAAATCAGCCATTGAATTGCCTTTTCTTAAGGAGAAACTAGATTAAGGAAATACCAATAACTTCTAAGCTGAGAATAAATATTTTTCAACCATTTCGTCCTTCCTTCCATTTCAGTTTTCTCCAACATTTCAGTTATTAATATTTGCATCAAATTAATTTTGCTTAGACATCGTATTCGGTTTCTTATTTTATCTTCTAATTTCACTTAAATAGTAGTAAACCTTTGTAGAAGTTGTTAACAAATAGAAATTACATGCCCAAATAAAATTAAATGAAAAACAATAAATTTGTGATTGTGATGGCACACGAAATAGATAAACCAGATGTGAGTAAAGCTAATCAGTGCACTATCTGATTGGAGTTCTTGTAAATTAGATAAGCATGTCGCAGTACGTCTTTATTCATATTGAACACAATCGAAGTAACAAAAATTCCTCCACAAGATATTATGGTATTTCAAGTGCTCAGACATCTCAGACATGTTTAGCGAGATGCCATTACCTGTACGATATTAGGGATCACTGACATCTTTTTTCCCTCTGCTCTGTGGCAATATCTATGTGTATCTTGCTAACTAGATTTCTCAGTTATAAAGGCTTTGCTTAGTTAGTTTGAGATTATGCGACCTTTATCCCATGCTTCATTTCAAAATTATGTACTCCCTCCGTTCCAGTTTAGATGGCATATTAGGGTTTTGATATAGTCGCCATTAACTCGCTAAATTTGATATTTTTCCACAAAATTTTCAACAACACCCTAGCATTTTATCTTCTACGTTACGTTTCCTAACTAAAATGCAAAAAATTTGTGAAAAATTTTGTACAAAAACATCAATTTTAGCAAATATAAAGCAACTACAGTCGAAACTCTTTAAATTAATAGCCTTGGGACCGGAGAAATTTATTAATTTAGAGAGATTATTAATTTAACGAGTAAAATTTTAGCTTGTCCAAGCCTAGTTGGGATCACGGAATTCTATTATTTTAGAGAGATTATTAACTTAACGAGTATTAATTTAAAGAGTTTCTACTGTATATCAAAACCTTAATATGTCATATAAACTGGAACGGAGGGAGTATTTTATTTTGTTAGGTTCTCTTTTCAAGCAGGGTAAATCGATGCATGTTCTTCTAGAATTGAACTAGCTAGGGATTCATTATTGAGTTCGTCAAGCAATACTTGCATTTATTCACACAAAATTTTCTCAAAGCATTCTAGAATCACCATTTCATTCGATTCGGTTGCAAAAGTTGACCCGAAGAAAGTTAAATGGGCTTGTGTTACTCTAAAGCCTTATATTTTCTCTTCCATCCGTTACTGTCACAAGTCATACCTGGTCGTGCCCAAAATTATGGTTTCTTTTCTGGGATTTTGATTGGACAGGAGAGGTCAGTTCTTATTTGTTAATTCCAAGGTATCATGTCTAATTCATCACCATAAAGGTGAGGTGGATAATAATCGTAGCAATATGAAAATACTATGTCGAATCATATATTTGTTTCCTTAATCCGGCTTTTGTTTTCAGCTTGAATTTGTTTTATATCTTCTGCCGTTTCTTCTCAAATTTCTCCAACATTTCAATGTTCATTTCCATTGGATACAACCATTAAATTAGTTTAAAAGAACTCAACTATTTTAATTTTTTCTAATTCTTATTTATTTTCCATTGTCACCTTTATGGTAGCAAATCCTCCATAAAAGTTGTTAACAAATGAGTCAAGGAAACCAAATAAAAATTATATGAAAAACAATAGTTTTGTGATTGCACACGAAAAGCGAGGAAATATAATTAGTGCACTGTTCGATTGTACTGTGTAATAGTACTAAAATTAGCTATGAGACACCAGTTTATCGCATCCTGAATAATCAATGTTAACTCTTGAAAGTGTCATGAGAAATAATAATCGTGTGATTCAAAGTTCGCAAACCTAAAATGAGTAAAGCAAATTTTGGGGAAAATGAATGTGGTTTGGAATGGACTTAAACGGATGCTTAGTTCCAACCAAAGGCCCAACAGGCCTATCAAAGTAGGGAAGGCACAAGACTGAATGAAGCTCATGATAGCAGGAGACACGACTACACCACGAGTACTAGATTGATTTCATTTTCGCAGCGGAGAAAAAGAAAAATAGCAAACATGATTCAAAAGAGAAAACCATACTTCCATTTCACAAACTTGTAATCTATAAGGAGTAAACAAGAATGTTGTAGAGCTTACAACATCAAAAGAAAAAAGAAAAAAAACTATTTAGATACAAAGAAAACTAAACTAAGGACTCCATGAAATTGCAATTGAGAGGCACCTTAATATATGCACCCCTCAACTCTCTCTATCTCTCCCTCTCTGTATCTCTCTCAAACTCTTAATATGTATAACAAAATAAAGTGGAAAGGGTTTTAGAAACCTGGCTGATTTGGGGGCGAGCCCATTCTAAATGGGGGCGAGTGGGAGTCAGCTGGGAGTCAGATATGAGTTTGGGTATCCATTCAGTTATAGGGGGGTGTCTAATTAGGGTTGATTAACATAACTAATACCACATTACCTACCCTAAACCTAATATCCCACCACCACTTCTATCTAATCTCTAACTTCCATTTCTCTACATATCTCTGCAACTCTTAGAAAAAAACGAAAGAAGAAAAACCACCGCGACTGCCATCGCCAACACAACCACCGCGACTGCCATCGCCAACGCCATCGCCACCACCATACCGTAACTTAAAACCCTTTCTTCTTCTTTATCTAATTTATCGATTGCTTAACTCCAGTCTACATTTGGCTGCTTCTTCTTCATCACAGCCACAACCATGACTACCACCATCACATACAGTGAACACCTCCATTATCTCTGTGTCTGCAACTGGAAAAAAAGAGGGAGTCAGAAAAAAGAAACCACCACCACCATCAAAACTCCTCTCTCTCAGTTTAGTTATGGTTTAATTCATGGAAAAAATCACGCTATGGTTTAATTCTTGATTGAATTCATCGATTCAGTTACAAAGATCGATTTGAACATGAAAAATCGTCATCTCTTACTGTTTTTCTGTGACGACTTTTGATGTTCAGATCTGGTTATTTTTTACAATTAGGTTCATTGTTTTTTGACTGTCTTGAATTATGGGTTTTGTTAAATTTTGGATTTACATTAACGTGTTGTTCTTGATTTCTCATTTCTTGCAGTATTATGAAAATTGTGAACATAATGGTTGGAGCCGGATTGGGGAAGAAGTGGTCAATTTTAATGTGAAAATAAGAAGGAAAAATGCACTGTTAGCCTGTTGCTATTGTTGTTGGTTTAAGTTTTTGATGGTTTCATTGATAAATTGAGAATGGGTGTGTTATATGATTGAGTAATTGCAGGGACGGAGATGTGATGAAGTCTGAAATTAGGAGCAAGCTCAATCTGTTTTCACTCAAAACAGTGCATATAATGTGTTTGCCAGTATGCTTGAATGACTTTGTGGTTGAGGGAGTAATGAGAAGCTGGTGTTGGCATTAATTCCTGCAGAGAAATGAAGGAGTTCAAGAAATATGTCATAAGAATACTCTAGTTTCATTAAGAGTATTAGGAGAAGAGGATACAAAAACTATGAAATCCCGTGAAAGAGCAAGTTCAAGCGAGAAGACAGAAAGCAGCGCTTAGCCTTGGAAGCATAGATACAAAGTAAGAGATCTCTATGTAAGTAAAAACTGATACCTTTCATTGAGATTATTAAGCATTTTGAGATTAGATAAAATGGCACAGGTTTAAAATCCTCTTTAATTGACCATGTCTAATGATGTTATCATGTCTGTGAGGTTACTCTTGTAGCATGTTATTATGAAATGCTGCTATGTTAATTTCACAAACTGCTTTCTGATTACAGTAAATCTTGATGGAGAATGTGATGCTTACATTGGTAAAACTTGTTTCGTGTTTAGAAACAAAGTATTAGAAGTATGTGCAGGATAAACATTGGAATTGTAGAGCTTTCCTGGTTATCCTAGAGAGAAACATTCGCTTTGAATAGTGTTGACAGTTGCGATGGAAGAGGAAAACAGTTGTAAAATGATTCATTAGTGGTGGAGTTCAAGCAAGCAGACAGGAAAACAGTGGTAAAGTGAAGAGCCGTGAAGAAAGTCAGATATTTCTAGGTAAGTGTAATGATAATAAACCTTCATTGAAACTTTAGGCATTTAGAGATTAGATAACAAGGTATCATTTCTGAATCATTAATAGACAATATGTGCTGATATTTTATTGTGTATGAATTACTCTTATAGCTTCTTATTTACTTGAACTAAGTTTATTGGGAAGAATGTGATTCATCTTTTAGCAAACTGAATTTGTCTATAGAAATGTCGATTTCTTAGTTGCACTTATAGGCTTTATTGTTATGTTAATTGTGCATTTTTATTAATTGGTTTTGCTTACTCCAAGGAGAAGAATCTGATGCATACTTTGGTATACTAGGTTTATCAACAGTTCTTACTTTTTATCATCACTTTGATCGACACTTTCAGGAATCCAGATTTTGATATCTGTGTAGTACTGTTTTGCATTTGTAACTGTCAAATGTTTGGTTTATAGCTTTAGGAATTAACCAGATCATTCACATTGCTTCTGTGAATTTGGTGTCGACATGCTTAGGTCACTTGTTCAAAAACAGAACAACTACAGCTTGAATAGTTTAAGCAGGAAATGAAGCACAGTTAGTCTTCATTTACCAGTATAATTTAGATGAGCGACAGATGTAACTAGTCAGATTACTGTAAAAGCTAACATTTAGGCAGTATCTACATGACAACACTACAAACCACTACAAAAAAAAAAAAAACAAACTACAAACCACGATAAAGTTAGTGAATAGTTTGGTTGAGAGTGGCATGCAACAAAGCTAGTCCCAACATCTGTTTTTCTTAATCATGCTTGGTCTTGTTATAACTATTGAGTTCGGGTCTTAGTCAGTGAATAGCTTTTCTTGACAAGTTCACCCCCAAGATCTTGTTCCCCCCTGTATTGTATTTGATTCTGTTCCATGACCTGATAACTATTTTAGGTGGCTTATATTTATGAACCTTACTCTGTCCCTTGTACCAGTACTCTTTGTTCCATGACTATCTTTGCAGCAGTTTGGTACAATAGGAAATAACATGTCAATTCTATATTTTGCTATCTTTCGACATTATCTTTTGTTCAATTCGTGCAAAACCTTGTCATCGTGGTTTATAACATTTTTGTAACCCTTGATCTCTACATAGTTATTGGCATTAATGCTCTTTGCTCTAGCCTTGGTAGTTCTATCATACTTCTCCCAGTATCACAGTCTGACATTTTATTTTGTATGGCAGTGAAGCATAGTGTGATTGCTCCAGGGGGGAAATTAGAAGATCATGCAATTCTTATGATAGCTCAATTATAGAGCATACTGTGTGGGAGAAGTAGTGTTTAACAGAATCGTCAAATTGTTTTTGTGTAATGTAGGTATTGTAATCTTTATGTCGTCATAGTTGTAAACAATTAACGTGACGATTTTTGTATACTCGTCAAGGTATATGTGGAACAATAACGATTTTTGTAAATCGTCATGGTTGTGTTTTAAATCATAACGATTTTTGTATATTCATAATGGTTGTCGGGTAATACTGTCGTGACGATATCATAATAAAATTTAGTCGTCATACAAGTAATGCAAAAGCCTTTACGATTTAACTTGTTTTTTTAAATCGTCAAGGTCGATGATTAAATCATGACGATTTTTCTTGAATGTTGAAAAATCGTCATGCTTATGATGAAGATCTTGACGATTTATCTTCATTTTTTTCCAGAGAAAATCAAGAAAAAAAACAAAAAAATCGTCAAGCTTTTGAAGGTTTCCTTGCCGATTTTTTTGGTCACGGTTTTCGCAACGCTTATAAACGTTGCAAAAAAATTAGAAGTCTGGGTTGAAATAATCATTGGTATAAGAAGTCTGGGTTGAAATAAAATTTTCTTGCAACGTTTATAAGCGTTGCGAAAACCGTGACCAAAAAAATCGTCAAGGAAACCTTCAAAAGCTTGACGATTTTTTTGTTTTTTTTTCTTGATTTTCTCTGGAAAAAAATGAAGATAAATCGTCAAGATCTTCATCATAAGCATGACGATTTTTCAACATTCAAGAAAAATCGTCATGATTTAATCATCGACCTTGACGATTTTGTCTCTGTAACTTGAAAAAATTGAGCATTTTTCATTCAAATCAATGTGTTTTTAGTGAACTAAGCTCCTCATTGGAGCATCATTCGATTATAGTTATTATTCGTCATAATTAACACAAAATCTTGACGATTCTAGGTTAATTTGAAGTCTATGTTTCATCGATTCAATGATGGTGATGAATTAATCATATCATTAATTTTTGTTAATCATGACCAAAGCTAAATCGTCAAAATTTTTTTACATAGTGTGACGATTGTTGTATACTCGTCATGGTTGTATGTTGAACTATGACGATTTTTCTATTTATCGTCATGCTTATAAGTTGAATCATGACGATTTTTCATCACGAAGGTGGTGGTGGTGGTGGTGGTGGTGAAATTGGAGGTGGTGGTGGTGATAATGGCCAACTATTTAATCCCAATATAATTGGTTAATTAATGGTAACATTTTTTATGGTGAAAATGAAGGTGGTGGTGGTGGCGGCGGTGGTGGAATTGGAGGAGGTGGTGGTGATAATGAAGGTGGTAGTGGTGCTAATGGCCAACTATCTAATCCCAATATAATTGGGTAATTAATAATATAACATTTTTGATTATTTACAAATTAACTTTCTAATCCTAATCATTACCTCTAATCCTAATTATGGTGGATATGGGGTTATGTGATTACCAAGTGAACATCCCTATTTTGTCATTTAGTGATGACTCAGACTCGCCCCCATGAAATATGGGCTCGCCCCCAAATCAGCCAGGTTTAGAAAGAGGATGAGCACCTTAAATATTGATATTGTCTCTTCACTCTTTTCTGTCCCTAAGCTTCCACTCTTGTTGTCTTTCTCTTGTTTACTTAACCCCCTCCCTCCTCTTTCCCCTCACCATAATCACTCAAAACACAGTAAAAAAGGTACCCTAATATTAATATCAAATTGGTAGTTTTAGATTTCTTATTCTATCTTCCACTTTCACTTAAATAGTAGCAAAACCTTTATAAAAGTTATAAACAAATGAAAATTGCATGTCTTAAGGGGAAAAAAAATAACAATTAGATGAAAAGCAATAGCTTTGTGATTGTGATGGCACACTAAATAGGTAAACCAGATGTGGGTAAAGCCAATTAATTAGTGCACTATCCCATTGGAGTTCTTGTAAATTAGTTAAGATGGCTGCAGAACCTCTTTATTTGTAATGAACTCGAAGTGACAAAAATTCATTCATGAGAAATTATGGTATGTCAAGTACTCAGATGATCTCCGACATGTTTACAAGAGATGCCTTACCTGAATTGGCCGTGGATCACATCATCTTTTTTCCCACTATCTGAACTAATGGCAACTTTCAATGTTCCGTGTGTATTTTGCCAAATAATTTATCTAGTTCAATGCTTTGTTTAGTTTAGTTTGAGGTTATGCGACCTTTATTCCATACCTCATTTCAAAATTTTGCATTTTATTTTGTTAGATTTTCTTCTCCATTATATGTCTAAAGATAAATCAATACGATTTTCACAAATTGAGAGGATTTTATAGGAAAACTATTTAAAGCAACTAATCTTATTGAGATTTGACGATGGTGGTTTGTTCTTTGTTGGGTTACATTTGCGTAACTTTTTATCGGATTATCGAAATATTGGGTTACATTTGCTTAACTTTTTTTCTAGATTTTATCAACACTCTGACAAACTCTAACAAGCAGTTTCAGATGAATTGTCTTGCCCGAAAAATTCTTCCATACTCTTTAGTAAGACAAGTTTCATGCCTTGGTTGGTTATGATCCCACCACACTTCCCCTGCCTCACTCTGGTTTGGTTTTATTCCAATTTCTTCCGACATTTCATAATCAATTTTTTCTGGATATTGATTTTCAGATTAGATTTAGAATTATCCTTTTTCTCTCATCTTCGACCTTCACTTAAATACCAAAAACAACATCAAACTTACGTGAAAAATAATACTACCAGAGATGGAATGATCGCACATGTGCACACAAATAAAATGTGTAAAGCAAATTACTACTTTGGGAAGTGAATATGGTTTTGGAATGTTTTTTTTTTTTTTTTTTTTAATTGAAGCTTCCCATGGCATTGGCACACTGGGAAGAATTTTATTAAAATCAATAAAAAAGAATGAGGGGGGCTAGGCCTGACCTCAGAAGACAAGGAAAAGAAAAATAAAAGAGCGAAAATAAAAAGAATAAAAAATTACAATCATTTAAATCTGTAAACTGGCAGATTCGACTTGTCTATGCCAAGCTTAATTCTTGTAAAAGTAGGTGGCTGATCCCACCACTAGATTCTGCCGAAGCTCCATGCTTTGCTAGAATATCCGCCACTGTGTTCCCTTCACGAAATATGTGCGAGTATCGAAATTCAATGGTTGAGAGAAACTTCATGCAATTGGACCAGTGAATTGTCAGATTCCAAGGGATTAAACTTGGGTTTTCGATGGCTGCTAGAATAGCTGTAGAATCACACTCGAACCAAAGTCTACGAAAACCTCTAGACTGCGCAATCCTAAACGCATGAATTGCCCCCCAATATTCGGCAGACATAGAAGTATCGATACCAATACCTTGGGCTAAACAGCCGCAAACCAAGCTGTTGTGATCCCGAAAATATGGTTTTGGAATGAACTTATCACAGATTAATTTATG
>JAJJMA010296853.1:0-12166 GCA_023529015.1 Papaver nudicaule
CATCGTCACACACTTGATTCCCCTAGATGACGTCCTTTACAGGCCTAAGAGTAGCTTTAACCGCTGTTAAAGGCTTGTGTCAATAATTCCGGCTTTACAACCTCAATTATTAACTGTATGAACTGTCCTCTATCAGTTTGACATACACAAAGTGACTTCCTTCGGATTGCTCCAGGTCATACGGAGATCTACTTAGAAGCGGGCTGAAAAAGTAAACCGAGTAAACTATGCCCAACTTGTCTCTACCTCAGTTGTAAAAAGAATCAATTAAGAAACTTATACAATTGAAGCTAACTAGGTCTTACAACATCGAGTGCAGCCGTGCGTTGCTTCCTCTCAACCCTGTGTGTAACTGTTGATGGTGGTTTTTGGGGAGGAGGTCACAGGAGTAATTTTGCATCAATCTCTGGCGTCCTGGAATGGCTCAAAGAAAAGGTATGAATTTATTTTATAGTAGGGATAAGATATTTAAATTACCATTAGCTGTATTTTGATGTCTCACGACCCTGGCCTAGTAGCATGGTCCACAATCCCTAGCCTATACAATAAAATACCTGCGCATACGCGTTAGCCTAGCTCATGCTCGAGCCAAAAACTTAGGCCATTCACGCCACTTAGCAAAGAAGGAGTATACACGGTCATTCTTGGCCTATGGCCTAAGCCTAACCTTGCCAAGCTATCACGCCATCTACCTCTTGGCTGGCCTAGCTCAGCCCGCCACTAACTTTGGCCATCCTCCTTGTGGCTTTGCTTAGCTCTCGCCTAGCTTAGCCCGCCATTGACGTTGGCCACTACCTTCTTGGCTTAACCTAACCCGCCTTCTCCACTTCGTGGCCTATGGCCTAGCTTAGTTCCCACCTAAGCCTAGTCCCACCAAAGCCTCACGCCACTGCCCATGTTCCTTGGCTCTTGGCCTAGCATTAACTCGCCATTGGCCTTGGCCGCCAACACTTTGGCCTTTACCTTTCACGGCCTGGCTTAGTTCCCGCCTAGCTTAGTCCACCATTAGCTTTGGCCATCCTCCTATGGCCTAGCTTAGTCCCCGCCATTGCTTCACGCCCCCTCTCTCTTTGGAGGCCCAAGGATAATCCCTGCCCTAGCCTTGGATGTCCATATTTCTAGCTTGCCCTAATCTTGGATATCCATGTCTTTGGCGTGCCTTGGCACTTGGGTGCCCACGCCACCTCCTCGACTTAATAATGGATACCCATGTTATTGCCCTGGCCTAGTTTTGGAGCCCCATGACTTTGCCTTGGCCAAATCTTGGAGGCCCGAAGTCAAGGCGCGACTAAATATTGGTGGGGTTTACGTTTTTCCTTCCTTGTGCTCACGAAAGAGCCATGAGATCTTCTTCTCCCACGGGCTCTAGTTGCTCCCTTGGGACTAAGATATATTCTTTTCTAGCCTCCCCTCTACTTATGGGTCCCACTGATCCAAATCCTAGAGGATTATGGATTTTACTTAGTCCATAATACTCTAGTTTCCTAATCAAATTCGGAAATCTGGCAGTTCTGCTCATGTATTTCTCCATGGCGTGATTTTTACAGCCCAATCCGTAAGGAATTAGGAGATGATTCCTTCACGAAATATTTTCCTCTGTGAATTTCCTATAACATACTAAAAATTCAGATTTTTATCTAATATAGGCTGGCCTAGCCGATTTTACGAATGAACAACATGCAAACTGTACAGTAATCTGAAATAACATAAATGTTATTGTTCATCCTTTGAGCCTTATACCTAATTTCTTAATAAGATTATCATACCATATAACATGGATTATTATGATCATCATGGCCTATCTTTAGGTCTTATATTGGCAATGCTTATGCATTCTTGATGATGGCTACGCTGTGATAGCATCATTCGTCTGTTTTTTCCTGATTATAGACTTGCTTCTATAAATCAGTGCTATAATTCTTAATCATGGCTCATGGCTATGACTTATATTATTTTAGACATTCATATGTCTTCATTACTCAGAGAATTGGTGCATTACATGCCACAAGCCAATTTCTCATATTTATGGCAAACTGAAAGTCGTATTTATTTGACTGTTGCCACAGAGAGTTGCTGAAATCCTCTCAGTCTAATTGGCGATTGCATAGCTCAATCCTTAGACTTACCTTATCTTATCTAATGGCGGTTGCTAGCTCAACCCTTAGATTTATCTCATTGGTTTAAATGGCGATTGCCCGGCTCAATCCTTAAACCAAATCTAAAAGAGATATTCAAAGCTTATCGCTTAATCTCTATCTTATCGCAAAGTCCTGAGTTTACCAAGTAATTGGTACGACTTGCACTTAGTCATCTTTGACTTAACAAATCTTATCAAATCTTACGAGAATCAAGTAAGTTACATGGGGGGATATTCTTTTAGGGTTTTGGTTTGGCGGTCTACGGCGCGTGTGATTGCAACGGCTCAATCACTCAACGGGAAAGAAACTAAGTCGTGTGAACGTTGCTGAGAAGATGGGATAGAGTAGTGGGCGGTTCATTCTTCCCTAATAATAGGCGCAAGACTTTCCCCACTCACTCCACACTCCCACTCTTCCACTTCTTCCACTTCTTACGAGATCAGTTGGAATTCTATTGCTATAAATAGGTCACTCGACCAGTTTGGAAACAACAAGTTCTCCAGCAAGAACAAACAGTTTAATTCAGTGCAAGTTTAATCAATCAATCTCATCGATCATTGATTAACTCTTCTCATTCAGCATTCAATATCTAGTGAGAACTGAATATTCAAACTTCTTTAGCAATTCAATCATCAACATCACAGAAAATCATAGCAATTCTCTGATCTCATCTTTCTCTGCTTCCCTCCCTAAACCAACCCTAAAATCCTCTTCTTGTAACTGAAGCAATACTCGAACGGCCATTTCTTGGTTTAGGCGAGTCTTGTTCGATCTTGACCTCTCGAATTCATTACCATCTTTTATTACATCATCACACTTCATACTTTACCCTCTAAATTCTCTTTATTGTTTTACACCTAAAACATTTGGTGACCACAGTGGGAGGTCATTATCTCAGTTTTAAGAAGATATGGTTGAAACCAGGAGGCAGAGTTCAGAGAATACAAATTCTCCAAGTAACCCTAATATTCCCACGAGTTTGCCTGCAAGTGGGGTCACAAGTGCTCCAATAAGTGGCGCCATCACCTCTGGGCCCACAAATCCAGCCGTGAGCTCAAACCCTAACCCTAATCTTGCCTCTGCCTCAACTCAGAGGGGGCCAACCTCATCCTATCTCTCCATGGGCGTGTCAACCCCTCTGGTGGGTTCCACCACGCCAACCCTATCTCAAAACACGTCCCCCCTCTCTCATATGGTGGGGACCACCAATACCACTATCTCTCCTACCCCTTTCACTCCTATCTCAAGCCGCACAGAAGCTTTTCTCTTTGGGCCCCGCGTAGGAGAAACAAGGAACACTGAAGACTCACCTAGCATTGCGGATCTCATGAAGACCCAACAAGATCTAGCCCTGAGTCAAAACAATATGGTGAAAACCCAGATGGAGTTGCTGACTTGCTTAAGGACTCTATCAGAAAAACTGGCGCCACCAACAACTCCAGGGATTTCACGTGCAGAAACCCCTGCCAATTTTAACAAGGCGGGTCCCTCTCAAATTCATGTTATTCCTGATGATCAGGATACCCATGTTCACACCACACGTGGACCAAATACAGGTTTGCAACATAACTTCGTCACTCGTGAAGATTTGCAGAATCTTTTGCAGGCTCGTAGCATGGAGAATTCAGATTTATTTCATCGTCATCAACCTCCATATCCAATTGAAGTTCAGCGTGAATCTCTTCCTGAAGGGTATGTCACACCTTCATTCTCCATGTATAATGGTATTGGGAATGCCCGAGAACATATCTCTCGCTTCCTGGAATCATTGGGAATACATGAAAGAAACCAAGTTGTGTGTCTCAAAGAATTCTCGAAATCTCTGACGGGAAAAGCATATACTTGGTATAATAACCTAGCTCCTAATAGCATTCTCAGCTGGAGCCAGATGGTTAATGCTTTCCTCAAGAAATACTTCTTCGTGTCTGAGCAACTCACTCTCTCTGACTTGGGGAGACTCTATCAGCGAAACAATGAGCATCCAGATGATTACGTAACGAGATTCAGAACTCGTTCAGTGGATTGCAATGATCCAAATGTGACAGAGGTACAGTTGGTGGAGCTTTGCATCAATGGAATGATACCAGTATATCGCGCCTTGTTGGAGAATTTGGATATCGACAATTTTACCAAGCTCCATAAGTCCGCCAAACGATCCGCCACTACTGCACCTGCACTACTAGAAAGGCCCAGGCCTTTGAAAGCCGAAGAAAGTCGTGGTGAAACGCGTGCCAGCAAGCGACTTGTCAACAAGCAATATAACTCTCTTCACTCAGTTCATGCTATTACTGAAAGTGTCAAGAGGAAGGCGCCTACTCCAGAGGCCCCGCAATTGAAACGTGCAGCTCCAGCCCAACCTCAAGCTCCGGCACGGGTCCCAGCTAATGCCCCTGCACCGAAGGCACCACGACAACAGAGGGAATTCCCTAAGATCCCTGATTTCCCATGTACTATGGATGAAGTAATAGAGCTCCTGGAAGCGTGGATTCAAGACGGCGCTGTCAAGTTACCTCTTGTACGAAGAGAACCTACGGCGCAAGAAATGACTGATCCCAAGTATTGTCATTTTCATCGATTCGTCAATCATCCCACCAGCGAGTGTCATCGACTCAAGCAAATCTTCAACGAAAAGATCGAGTCAGGGGAGTTGAACTTGGGGACTGAGGGTGTGCATAAGAATCCACTCCCTCAGCATCAGCCTCAACGTCAACACCAACGTCAGCATCAACCTAACATTCGCAATTTCACTATCTCCGGAGAATCTGTCAAGCAAACTGCTAATTATTTGATGGAGAATCTGTGCGAGCTCTTGCATTTTTCTAGAAGTCAGCGAAGCAACATTTTCGCTGCCCTCAGCTGGATTGCTAGCGGCAAAGAACTACCTATGCCTGAGAAAGTTCAGCCGAAGCCTGGCAAAGTCACACCAGAGATGATGGCAGGAGAACGTGTTCCAATACCAATTATCTCTGCTCGTCTCGAAGGTACGAATTTTAAGAAAGTTCAAATCGATGCTGGTGTTATGGTTAATTTAATTCCAATCAAGACGCTTCAAGCAATTGGAATTTCTCGACGGGATGTCATCTATTATCCAACAATAACGAAAGATTCAAAAGGAAAGCTTCAAGACATATATGGTCATGTTACTTTGGATCTAAAGGTGGACTCCGCTCGCACCAAAACCAAGTTTCATGTAATCAAAGAGGATGAGGAACACGACATGATCCTAGGACGTCCTTGGCTTCATGGAAAGAGATTTGTACCGACAATCTCACCTGTAATCATCAAAGGCCAAGAATTCATGTTTGACCAAGAAAGCTGCAACGTGGGAAAGCTGGAGTACCGCGTGGGGTCTGAAACTCTGGTGATATTCAAAGAGGTATGTGATAGTGATTTGAAGTACTTTATTCAAAATTATTTAGTTCATGGAAATCCTATCCAACATACCCCTACACAAGGGTTGGATGATTCTTCGACTTGGGGACTTGATTGCATCAAGTCTATCAAGCCCTCTGAGACACCTCAGGAGGAAATCAAGGCCACTTCCAATAGATGGGTCCGGGCAAAGCAACGGTCTTATAGGCGAAAGACACCTGAGATGTCATGGGTTCCTAAGACTACTTTGCAAGAAGGAGACAAGGTTATGCGGCGCACTAACCGAAAAGTAACTTCTATTCCGGGGTCCACGGCGAATTGGGAAGGACCATATATCATATCTCGAGTCATGCCTGATGCACGATACATGATAAGTGCAATACACGAAAGACTCTCAAACATGGTGGTCAACGGCAAATGGCTCAAGAAAGTATGAAGACTCACTAAACTTTATTTATTTCCTGTAATTTCAATTCCTCCAAAATAAAAGTGCAAGCCATCTCTTGCCTTTTAACAAGTCAATTCAATTCAATTCAAAAAAAAAATTCAAATTCAAAACCTATGAGTTCAAAAATAATCAATTCCTACAAACCCTTGTTCATAAAACCAAATAAAAGCAAATGAGATTCTTTTGCTCCTGAAGTCTCTCAGAAACACCCATCTAGCGAGGATTTTGCTCCTTCACCAACCGCCTTCTTCAATAGAGCTATGTCAGCAGCTTTCTTCTCTGTCTTCTCAGTCAACTTGCGAAGTTCCTCGGTCATGGTGGCATAATGTCTCTCCTCTTGTGTCACCAAATCCTGGGTGAATTTGCCAACAACAGCACGCCTTCTTCGAATAAACTGAATCCTCGCCTGAAGCCACAACAAATTAGGTTTGAAGTCTTTGAATGAAGCAAACAACTCTTCTGCTTCATCTAACTTCTCGTCTATCGTCTCCGTGAGAGGAGTAGCATACATCTTCGAAATCAGATCCATAAGATCAGCCACGACACCAGCAAGTGTATTCAAGTGGTCACGCCTTCCTGCAGTGATGAGGTGACCATAACTGGCCCATATCCTCCTATACAGTGGGACGTGTTCCTCAGGGACATTAAATCCTTCCACTAGTATATGACCAGGGAGAATTATCTCATGAGGGAGATCATATGCCAAGCCAGCATGAGGAAACTCGCGAAGAGCCCACTGGGTGGGAGCATCCACGCCAGTGACGTCGATCTCTTCAGAAACTTGAATCTCTCTGATAACAATCTGAAAGAAAGGTTCAACGTAAACAGAAGTTTAATAATATGTTTCAAGCTATGATAAAAGCTTAACATAAAGAGGATAATTAAATTTACCTCGGTACTAGGAGGATTTTCGTCAGCAACGTTGTCAAAGTCTTCGTTAAGGTTGTGACCCGCACTTAACTTTTCGCCAGCAAAGTAAGTGTCATTCATTGCTTCTTTATCTCCAGAAGGCTGCAAGAGCAAACGAGATAAGAATAAAGTACTAAATATCTTATTTTGATTTGAAGAATTCAACAGAAAGTAACCTGTGTCACAGAAGACTTAGGGTCTGTGGAGCCTCCATTTTTATTCTGTTCAGTTATCATATCAGCAAATTTGGGCGGCGTATTTGGAGTCGATTCTTCAAACACTGGGCTTCGCTCTGAGGGAACAAATGAGAACTTCTCAACTCCTGTAGCAGGTCCATCCTACATCAAATAAAGAAGAAAAATCATTAAAGGAAGGTATATCAAAGGATTCACGATGTTATCTTGAATATATAATTTTCTGACATCTGAATTCTTACGAAGAACGGCGAAAACTCAAAATCTGTACAAATCAGTAAGAGATATGAAGAAACTTTCTTCACGGGAGTTGTTCGTATGGATGTTTTCTATCACGTGCTAAAAGGGCTTAATTTTTGGAGCAACCTACTGGCCGGAATGATTTTTTCACTAAACAGCGTACAGACTGCGACGTTACTGGACGTGGCGTCACTTTGTGGCACATGAAATAACGAGCAAAAATGTATGAAATTCAGATTTTCTTTTTCGAGATGAAAGCTACTGAAGTCCTCTTTCTAAATTGGGGTCAATCATCGAAATCCGCCATCGGATGAAGATTCTACGGCCATTCCCGTGACGTGACGCAAAGCAGGAAAAATCTGACGGGAAATTTTACTTTTACACTAAAGTAAAAATGTGAGCAATGGAACGGGGTCTTACCTTCACCCAATCTTGTGTACTAGGATTGGGGACTTGTTTAGCATTTAAGAGGTTCATCATAGAGCTGTTCTTCCCTTGGGGGAGCGATAATTCTCCTGAAAGATGACTACCAAGAGACAAAGACATTTGTGTTGCGGGACTGGCGAGCTTTGAGTTAGGCGACGAACGTTGCTGCACAAAATATGGTGATAGAGCGTCAGAATCATCATACAAAAAACTCATACAAGCATTTAAAAGTTCAAGGTAATTACCAAATCATTCATGTCTCCTATTTTCCGCTTAAGAGTGATATATTTGAGCAGGGAGAATGTTTCCAAGTCTTCTTTGGAAGGAACTGCCCGTACTTCTTTTGGGAAGCCACGAAGTTCCTATATAATTGTACCTGGTCATCCCAGAACCGCCTACCTGCTTCAGTGACGGATGGCACTCTTTCTCCCGAGAGAAAAGATACTGGGCTAAGCAATCTGGTCCGATATCCTTTCATATTCTGTGGAGGAGGACCTCGCTGCGATGGGACATCCTGATCAAAACCCATCTGACGAGCTCCCCTGTCGACATTATATGCTCTGACTACGTATGCTCCTGAGTCACTGATACCAAGGACGTGCCCGCTGCAACTACTTATCATGAAAACTTGTTCTTCATCAGTGAGGTCGTCGTCTACAGAAAGAATCTTTGCTGGAATGATATTTGAACCAAATGAACGAAGCTGAGCTACGCCTGCAGGGATTGAGGTCCATGGACGAAAGACCACTGCTGCCTCGTCATCCATGAATGCAAGAAAGTCCTTCGAGATAGGCTTATTCATCTAACGGACAATACGAGCCTGGTCTGACATAAGTTTATCTTTGGCGGACCCTTTTGGAGCATAACCAGGGTAATGCTCATACAACCAAGCTTGCACGAAATTTGTTGATACAAATGTCTCAACCTTTGCAGCACCATTCGACAATGTCATATTTGCTAACAAAGTGGAAAGATGGGTATACAAAGTACCAAGGAATAAAGAGCCAATGGGAACAGGAGTACCTTGTGCCAATTTTATGGCATACGGAATGAGTTCGGCCTTCAACTTCTTGTATTCATAAATATCTTCAAAGACGTCTTTTGATAACCAGAGCAGAAGAAATGCAGCAATTGACAATACCGAAGCACCAATATTACTGGCTTTGGTCCAGTGCATCATCCATGAAGCATATGCATCGCCATGTTTGTTCAGGGTTTCAACAATGATGATTAACTGGGTTTGTACGTTTCTTTCATCTGCACTCAAGCTAACTCTGAGTTCTCCATAAATTGGGAGTCTCAATAACGCTGCTACGTCTTCCAGAGTGATTACAAGTTCTCCCCACGCCAATATGAAGGAGTTTGTACCACTACACCAGCGGGACATAAAAGCAACTAAAGCACATTTATCTCTGATTACAAAGGAACTATCTGAACTTTTTACAGCATGAAAAATTCCAGCCTGCTCAAAGATGTTCTTAATACCTGGAGTGTCAAGTGTATTCTGAAGATACATGGACCAAGAGTTGATTTGTTTCTGCATAGAACGAAAAACGATACTGGAAGCACTAAAGTCACCTCTTTGCATACGAAAGCGAGCTACACGTGATGGAGTAATAGCCATTGGAGCATTAAGATTCCCTGGGAGAATTGTAGCTTGGTCCCGAGAAACTGCAGCTTGTGCTAAATTGGCCAGGCGACTTTCAAATTCATCATTAACATGAGGGAGCTCTTTCACGACAATGGTGGAGGTAATTTCATCAATGGCACGAGAAGAACTATGGGATTCAGTGTCAATCATCATGATCTTTCAATCTACGAAATACTGTATCTGTAGAAAAAGGGGAGAACAAGCAAAGGGAGATAATATTCACGTTTTTTTTTTTTGAAGTCTGCGTGAGGTATATATGTATACCTACATATCACGCACGGTTTGGGAGTCCTAACCTAGTTAGGATTCATGCTTGAATGGGGTTGGCCTTAGGCCCTGTTTGGACTTCATACTCGTGGACAAGGCTTCTATGCGACTGTAGCTGGCCCATCAACTTGGTGCTCACCCTGGAACACTCAAGGTTCCATGCTGCGCAGGGGACTTAATGTTGATGGTGGTTTTTGGGGAGGAGGTCACAGGAGTAATTTTGCATCAATCTCTGGCGTCCTGGAATGGCTCAAAGAAAAGGTATGAATTTATTTTATAGTAGGGATAAGATATTTAAATTACCATTAGCTGTATTTTGATGTCTCACGACCCTGGCCTAGTAGCATGGTCCACAATCCCTAGCCTATACAATAAAATACCTGCGCATACGCGTTAGCCTAGCTCATGCTCGAGCCAAAAACTTAGGCCATTCACGCCACTTAGCAAAGAAGGAGTATACACGGTCATTCTTGGCCTATGGCCTAAGCCTAACCTTGCCAAGCTATCACGCCATCTACCTCTTGGCTGGCCTAGCTCAGCCCGCCACTAACTTTGGCCATCCTCCTTGTGGCTTTGCTTAGCTCTCGCCTAGCTTAGCCCGCCATTGACGTTGGCCACTACCTTCTTGGCTTAACCTAACCCGCCTTCTCCACTTCGTGGCCTATGGCCTAGCTTAGTTCCCACCTAAGCCTAGTCCCACCAAAGCCTCACGCCACTGCCCATGTTCCTTGGCTCTTGGCCTAGCATTAACTCGCCATTGGCCTTGGCCGCCAACACTTTGGCCTTTACCTTTCACGGCCTGGCTTAGTTCCCGCCTAGCTTAGTCCACCATTAGCTTTGGCCATCCTCCTATGGCCTAGCTTAGTCCCCGCCATTGCTTCACGCCCCCTCTCTCTTTGGAGGCCCAAGGATAATCCCTGCCCTAGCCTTGGATGTCCATATTTCTAGCTTGCCCTAATCTTGGATATCCATGTCTTTGGCGTGCCTTGGCACTTGGGTGCCCACGCCACCTCCTCGACTTAATAATGGATACCCATGTTATTGCCCTGGCCTAGTTTTGGAGCCCCATGACTTTGCCTTGGCCAAATCTTGGAGGCCCGAAGTCAGGGCGCGACTAAATATTGGTGGGGTTTACGTTTTTCCTTCCTTGTGCTCACGAAAGAGCCATGAGATCTTCTTCTCCCACGGGCTCTAGTTGCTCCCTTGGGACTAAGATATATTCTTTTCTAGCCTCCCCTCTACTTATGGGTCCCACTGATCCAAATCCTAGAGGATTATGGATTTTACTTAGTCCATAATACTCTAGTTTCCTAATCAAATTCGGAAATCTGGCAGTTCTGCTCACGTATTTCTCCATGGCGTGATTTTTACAGCCCAATCCGTAAGGAATTAGGAGATGCTTCCTTCACGAAATATTTTCCTCTGTGAATTTCCTATAACATACTAAAAATTCAGATTTTTATCTAATATAGGCTGGCCTAGCCGATTTTACGAATGAACAACATGCAAACTGTACAGTAATCTGAAATAACATAAATGTTATTGTTCATCCTTTGAGCCTTATACCTAATTTCTTAATAAGATTATCATACCATATAACATGGCTTATTATGATCATCATGGCCTATCTTTAGGTCTTATATTGGCAATGCTTATGCATTCTTGATGATGGCTACGCTGTGATAGCATCATTCGTCTGTTTTTTCCTGATTATAGACTTGCTTCTATAAATCAGTGCTATAATTCTTAATCATGGCTCATGGCTATGACTTATATTATTTTAGACATTCATATGTCTTCATTACTCAGAGAATTGGTGCATTACATGCCACAAGCCAATTTCTCATATTTATGGCAAACTGAAAGTCGTATTTATTTGACTGTTGCCACAGAGAGTTGCTGAAATCCTCTCAGTCTAATTGGCGATTGCATAGCTCAATCCTTAGACTTACCTTATCTTATCTAATGGCGGTTGCTAGCTCAACCCTTAGATTTATCTCATTGGTTTAAATGGCGATTGCCCGGCTCAATCCTTAAACCAAATCTAAAAGAGATATTCAAAGCTTATCGCTTAATCTCTATCTTATCGCAAAGTCCTGAGTTTACCAAGTAATTGGTACGACTTGCACTTAGTCATCTTTGACTTAACAAATCTTATCAAATCTTACGAGAATCAAGTAAGTTACATGGGGGGATATTCTTTTAAGGTTTTGGTTTGGCGGTCTACGGCGCGTGTGATTGCAACGGCTCAATCACTCAACGGGAAAGAAACTAAGTCGTGTGAACGTTGCTGAGAAGATGGGATAGAGTAGTGGGCGGTTCATTCTTCCCTAATAATAGGCGCAAGACTTTCCCCACTCACTCCACACTTCCACTCTTCCACTTCTTCCACTTCTTACGAGATCAGTTGGAATTCTATTGCTATAAATAGGTCACTCGACCAGTTTGGAAACAACAAGTTCTCCAGCAAGAACAAACAGTTTAATTCAGTGCAAGTTTAATCAATCAATCTCATCGATCA
>JAJJMA010296854.1:0-14007 GCA_023529015.1 Papaver nudicaule
CTGGTGGTGGTGATTAATTTGGTGGAAGTAATGGAGGTGGCGCTGGACCTGGTGTTGCGATTAATGGAGGTGGTACTGGTAGCGGCGAAGTTCTCCATAATTTCAGATCCAAAATAAATCTGAGCAATAATACACGAAAGGGTAATATTGGTATTACGGATAAATTGATTTTCTTCTAGAAGGATGTGGTCTTCAAATTTATCCCTTGAAGGATAATTGTGAAGGCCCAAGGGAATGAGGGACTTTTCTTCAATTTCCTCATAAAACATTACATCAGTTGATCCTGCCGCCAGCATTCCACCTGTTCCCCATTGAATTACAAAAATACAATCAGAAGCAAAATGAAAGGAAAAAAAATACCCAAATTCAGTAGAAATGAAAAGAGTAAAGTAGTAAACCCACCATCAGTGGCACTTCTTTTTATTTTTCTTTTTCTTATTCTTCTTGTTCTTCTTCTTTGTCGTCTCAACTAAGATAGGATCGGCATCGGTTCTTGCATAAATCTCGGTCTCGTCATTCATTTGTAAGCCAAGAGTTGAAGGATCCACTGGTTGGCAACTTGTGTCTTCCTGTTCATCGTATTCCTCTAATTCATGGAAACCCCTAGGTGGTGGTTTCAACATCACAAACCAATTAGATGTATCTGACTCTCGAATAGAAAACTTGTCGGGCTTGTGACGCTAAAATGAACGGATCATTCTGATATTGGTTCTTATGCTAACATAAGTTGACCAATGTAAATCCTTTTTCTAGCTTGACACCAAAATAGGTGTGAGCCTAGTCACATTTGAATATGGGAATTTGAAACTTATGGTAGTCTAACACAAGAATTTGTTCTAAAACACCATAGAAACCACTTATTTGTGACCTTCCTGCAACTAAAGTTTTAGATTCAATTGAAACACCACTGTTTTGTGTGACTCTTCGAATATCCTTGGTAATAAACCTTGACCCATTTATTTGCAAGCCTTTATAGGATACACAGTTTTATAAAGGACCATATGCCAACCACTCTACTGTATTTGATACTGCTATGCCTTGAAGAATTAGCATTTTAACCTATAAATATCATTTAGTTAGCAGAACACAAGTGGCCACAGTAATGGGTGCAAGCTCTATGTTTTGGCTTGGTAAAAGCTAAAAAGTGAATGACAGATCATCTCTAACAGTGAAATATAACTTGTTTTTTGGGTAATGCAAAAAAGAGGTACTACTCAGGAAAAATGAATCTACACTGCAAACATCTAACAAATGACCAAGTGGTGGTGCACGTACTTTTTGCCGTATCCAATCTACAAATGTGTTAGAGTGTATGGAAAGGAGTTGGTCTTCACTTGCATTATCGGAAGATCTTAACTCTTCCATATGCATTCTAATAAGAAAAAAAGTTGTATGAAGAAGATGCGTAAAGGTATTAACTGATAACAATTTGAAATGAACATATAAGTCATACTTACGTTCTATATGGGTCAATTGATGTTGTGTTAAACATCACATATCTATGAGCAATCTTTAACATGTCACTACCAATACACACTTGCACACCTTTAGAAAGAGGACAACCTGCCGGTGTGGAATCATGTTGAATGTCTTCATTACGGCTCGGATTTACTCCTCCTTCATCTGCTTTGTCCCCATGGACATCAAAAAACCTAACGCACTCCATTCCCAGGTAACACTCTGCTATACATGCTTCAGGTTGTGCGTAATTTTTTACGTATTGTTTGAATGTCTTCATATACCTGCCACAAACCAAACCTTCAATTATTAGCACCAAACTCCCGTTTACATCAACGAAATTATAACATTGTACATAATTTGTTTTTTCTGTTTACATGAAACAAGAAAACAGAAGTATTAATACTAATTGAACAAGTAATACCTTTCAAATGGATACATCCAACGATATTGTACAGGTCCACATAAACGTACTTCTCGAGCAAGGTGAATTGTCAAGTGTACCATCACATCAAAAAATGATGGAGGGAAGTACATCTCCAACATACACAAAGTCTCAGCAATTTCTTCTTCAAGTTCTACTAATCTATCGAGATCAACTGCCCTTTGGCATATTTCTTCAAAATATGAACATAACCGATAAATCGCAGTACTTGGCCCATCAGGTAAAAGTACCTTCAAAGCTACAGGTAATATTTGTTGCATAAGAACATGGTAATCATGAGCCATAAGGACACCCAAGCAATCATATTTCCAGAAATGCTTCCTAAGATCAGAACTATACCCATATGGAACCTTCAAATTTCTCATCCTATTATAAAATGTAGCCATTCCCTTGTCGCTTAAGTTATATGGTGCTGGTGGAAGCCACGTTTTGCCATTTATGTCTTTTGGATGCAATTTTTCTCTGATTCCCATACTTTTCAGATCATTACGGGAATTTAAGCCATCTTCTGTTTTGCCCTTTATATTCAATATAGTACCAAGGACACTTTCACACACGTTTTTTTTTCCGTATGCATAACATCAATATTATGCCGTAGTAACAAATCATAGGAAGGAAGAAACATAACATAAAAAGTATGAGCAAGGCACACAATAAATTCTAGATGCACCCAACAATATTCAAGTAACACAACATAAGAGAAGATAGGAATTCTTCATATGGTTAGGAACCTAGCTAGCACTCAATGCAGATAGGAATTTAAGAGTGAAAAGAAGATAATTTGAGGTTAGAAGTTACCTTCCAGTAAGGCAAGTCGAAAAATATCGACCGTTTGTTGAATATTGGATGGTCATCATCTAGTGCACCAGAACTAGCAGCAACACTCATACCGGCATCAGTGGAAACTGCCCTTTTCCGCTTCCCACACTCTGAATTACCCCCATTTGCACCTGTTGCTGCACTAATCTGACCCTTTTTCTGCTTATTCTTTTTATTCTTCTTCTTTTCCTCTTTATCTTTCCTTTTCTCCGCCTCGTTCTGCCTCGCTTTCCCAAATTCATTCACAATACTGCTCTGACGTTCAAGAGCCTCAGCACCAGTCATAATAGGTGGCTCTTCATGCCTCTAAATCTCTCCATTGAAGCAGGCTTTCTTCTTACGGAGATGATGATTAAAAGGTAGAAATCTCATATGATTCATGTAAACAGTCTTACGACTAAACGACAACCAGTTTGAAAGAGTATTATCACCACAAAGAGGGCAGGCTGCCTTCCCTTTATACGTACATCTAGATATATTACCATAAGCCGGAAAATCGTTTATCGTCCACATCAATAATGCCTTCAAGTTGAACATTGTCTTGCTAAATGAATCATAAACCTCCACGCCGTTACCCCACAACTCAATCAGTGGTTGCAAGTATACATCGATGTCTCTACCTCGTTGTTTCTTTCCTGGAATCAGCAAGCTTAAAATAATATTTTCGGCTTGCATACACAACTGAGGGGGGAGATTATATACCACAAGCAACACTGGCCAACAACTGTGGGATGGTGAAAGATCGCCAAACGGATTAAATCCATCAGCAGCAAGCCCAAGACGCAATTACGCGATTCTGAAGCAAACTCGGGGAATTTTGTGTCTATGTGCTTCCAAGCCAAATAATCTGATGGATGACGTATCTTCCCATCTTTACTCTTATGTGTCGCGTGCCATATCAACTGCCGAGCCATCTCCGCTGATTTATACAATCTCTTTAATCTCGGCACAATGGGGAAGTATCTAAGCACCTTCACCGGTTTCTTATTTTTGGGCTTGTCTATCATGTTAGCATCGTCCATGTTAGATGTGTCTTCCTGCCACCTAGAATAGTGACATTTAGGACATTCATCTTCATCTTTCAACTCATTTCTAAACAAACAACAATCATTTACACATGCATGTATTTTCTCGTAAGTCAGTTGGAAAGCTTTCAGCAACTTCTTCACTTCATAAGTTGATTTAGGAAGGCAATGACCTGGGGGCAGCATGGAACCAATTGTCTTGAGAAGTTCATCAAAAGCCCTTCGAGATACACCATTTAATGTCTTATGCCTATACAACTCAATAGTCATATATAGCTTTGTGTGTGTTTTACAATCAGGGTATAATGGAAAGTCAGCCTCTTCAACCTGGTTCAGCAACCCTTCGTCCTGGTTCGACAACCCATCGTCCTGCGTAGGTTCAACAACCCTTTGTCCTTGTTCGGCATCACCTTCAACATTAGCATATGTCCACATCTGATAGAAAGTACGTTGACGTTTTTCTCCCTCTTCATGAACATCATTGAAAGTGCTAACCTTCTCTCCGTGAAGAACCCACTCGGTGTAAGTTTGATCCATACCTCTTTGTAGCAAGTAAAAATGTACTGTTTTCGGCGGAAGTGGTGCAGCAAGATTCTTACAATCCACACAAGGACAACTAAACTTAGAAGGATTTCCAAGTTTCTCACAAGCCAAATCTACGAACTTCTTCACTGCATCCTGGTATGGAACTCCCCCTACATTAAAACAATCTCATTATGAGACATACACAATCAAATGGAGAAAATGCATCTACAAGCCATTCTGACCCTGTAGAGATAGTTATGACTTGGCTCTACCTTGGCCAACGAACCCAGTCTTTATTCATCATTTGGAACGATGATGAAGTCTACCTAAAACTCGCACCCGCGCGCAACATAAAAAAAAAAAAAAAAGAGTTGGATAAAGTAATGTAAGCAATTCAGTTCAGAAACAAATTGAATTGTGCAAGTGCACCAACTATCTAGAAAAATCATGATTCAAAATTAAGAGTTAGTCCATTGATTGGGGAAACCAAAGATTACAAACCCTTATAAGTTTCTGTTACTAAAAATTCAATTCAAAACTTGAATCTGACAATAACACAAATCACATTTTAATTCGAAATTACAGACCCACAACCCAATCATTAAATTAAACTCAACTCAACTACCAAAACAATTAACCCAATCATCAAAATTAAAATCAGACCAAAAGATTAAACTCAACTACCAAAACAATTAACCCAATCATCAAAATTAAAATCAGACACAAACTCAACTACCTAAGCTACATACCTCGGTAACATATCTAATCATCAATCAACCCAATCAATTAATTTAATGCAATTAACCCAATCATCAAAATAAGTCAGTTACAGACCTCGGTAACTCAATCATCAAAATAAGTCAACTACTTAAGAAGCTAGATCTGTTGATGGAGAAGCTCGATTTGTTGATGATGTTAACAGAGCTTAAAAAGCTCGATCTATTGATGATGTTAACAGAGCTTAAGAAGCTCGATCTGTTGATGATGTTGAGTGATGGTGTTGTGGTTTGATTGATGTTTTGGTAGCTGAGGAAAAGGAAAGGAAAGAAGATAAGAAACGGCGGAGAAAAAATGGAAAGAAGATAGGGTAAGGTCGCGGAAAAGATAAGGATAAAATGAAAAATGGAATGGACGGTTAGAGATTGAAATGGATGGTCATGATGGAAGATTGAAAAACCATCTACGACAACTCTAATTGAAAGTCGTCAATGATCGGTGTTGGGTGTTTGGTGTTCGGTGTTTGGCGTTCGGTCTACTACATTCAAAGCTCGAATCGACACCTGAGATCCATATTTATCAGTTTCCGTGATGGATTCTGATAAATTTGAGTTTGGAAGTCACTCGGAGCTTCGGTCTTGATAGTTGGTATGTTGTTCTACCACATCGAAGCTCGAATCGACACCCGAGCTCCATATTTATCAGTTTCCGTGATGGATTTCTGATGAATTTGAGTTTGGAAGTCACTCGGAGCTTCGATCTTGATAGTTGGTACGTCGTTCTACTACATTCAAAGCTCGAATCGACAACTGAGCTCTATATTTATCAGTTTCCGCGATGGATTCTGATAAATTTGAGTTTGGAAGTCACTCGGAGCTTCGATCTTGATAGTTGGTATGTCGTTCTACCACATCGAAGCTCGAATTGACACCCGAGCTCCATATTTATCAGTTTCCGTGATGGATTTTGACCAATGAGATTGTTTGGATTTTAATCAAACGACTACGAATCCACAACATTAGGATCACAAGCTAATCTAACGGTTGACAACCCTTGTTTGGTTTGCCCAAAACTAACCTTAGCTCTCAATCCGTTGGAATTTATTTGACCAATGAGAGTGGAAGGATTTTAATCCAACCGCTATAAACCAACCTTTGTGCGGATTGAGATCCACCCCCCCCCCCCCCCGCGCCCAACCCCCAAACATCCCGCCCATTTTTGGGCTCACCCTTCTAGAATACTATACATGTCGACACCAGAGCAATTGGGAAAAAAAACTTCTAGAATACCTATACGTGTCACTAGAGAAAAAAACGTAATACCCTAAAAACTCTCTTGTTCTTACCGACTCTTTTTTAGGTTTTCTTTCTTTCGTCTTCTCTTTCTCTTTCTCTCTTTTCTTCCTCTGCAACTCCAACTCTGTTTCTCCTTCTCCAACCCTAAGTCTCTCTTCCTCCCTCACCGAAAAGCACAAATCTGCAATTTCAACTCTCAAATCCGCCGATTCACAGAGCTCTGCAACTTCAACTCTCAAATCCGAGTTAGGGTATAAATCTCTCAACTTTTTTTTTTCTTTGTGTTTATTTCTGATTTCCTCTAAAGGATTTGGTTTATTTTGTTTTTTCTTTGTGTTTGATTGTATAATCGTCAGAGATAATGTTTTTTTCTGAAAACCCAAAAAAAAAAAATCTGAATCGGGCGAGTCAGACATGATTCATGTTTGTTCTTCACTCTGGTTTGCTCATGATTCATAACATTATTATCATGCAATATGTGGTTTGATTTAGAGTTAATATTGTTAACATGCAATAGGTGGTTTGATTTACAATTTTGTTTAAAGAAGAATTTTTGTTTGCCTAAGGTGGTTTCAGTGATTCACATGTAAATTGTTGGTGTTGTGGTGATTTCTGTTTGATTTACAATTTTTGTTAGAAAAGAATTTTGGAATAAATATGCAATGTGGATTAAGAACTTGAGTTATGTACATAGTATGTGAATAGTTAATGTGTTAATGGTGTTGTTTTACCCTTGTAACCATGTTCATCTGTGTTGGTTGATAGTTAGTTTTGAAGATTGCTAGTTAGTTCAGGGTTGTTGTGATTTATCTGATGAGATACGGTGCACTCTCTATCATATGTATTAGAAATCATTCTAAGTTGGTGTTCACTTTATTATATCTTGGTGGTTTTTGTTTTTAGTTTTGTTTTTTTTTTTTGGATTTAGAATTGCTGTTGAATGACTTTTTTTTTCTTCATATGTTTCAGTGGTACTATGAAGAGGAATATCAAGGTGTTTGTTGATGATACAAAGCAGACCTTAGTATTTCCTGGCTGTCATAGGAATGTCATTGATTTAAGGTGTATAGAGTTTAAGTGTTATCTTGGATGCAAGTTAGATGCTAAAGTACCAATAAAGCTATATTGGATGAAGAATAATAAAATCTCTTATTTGTGTACTCATGAAGATGTTGATGATTTTTGGGATAATTGTGTGGTGAATAAAGATGGGTTTATAGAACTTAGAATGTGGTTTGTTCTCTTCACCCTTGTTTGCTCATTGTGAAGAAAGTTGAATGATAGTATGTGAATATATTGGTGCTTCTTTTGTTTATAGTTTTGACTTTTTGGTTCTGTTTTTGTAGTAGCAGTGTACGTGTGGAAGCAATGGTGAAGAATAAGGTAAAGACTTATATATCTTATGGTTCAATTTATGTATTTAGTGTAAATGATGTTCTCTATCCTTTTGATCATTAACTTATTATGTTACAGGTTAACAATGAAGGACAGAGCACCAAGTCGGCCCCAACTCCCAAAAAGCTAATAAATAAGCAAGCCAAAAGCGTTCGTTCTGTCTCGCCTCCTTTAAAGGTAGTAACAAATCTCTTATGATTCAGTTTCTTTTTACTCTTATCAATCATTTTGTATACCATCTCCTTTTGATTAACCTAGTCTAGTTTATTTTGCAGATCATTTTAAAAGACAAGAGTAAAAAGTCCCATGACAAACAAACTCCTAAGAAGAAGAGGAAGAGTTTGGAGCAACCTGATCGCGAAATGACTCCAAGACGATCATCCCCTAGGTTTAAGAACAGTTCAAAGGAACCAGATAGTGCTGAAAAGACTTCTCCAACACGATCACCACTTGGGAAAAGGAAACGTTTAGTTGAACCGGAACAGTCGCAACCATTACAGTCCGCATCAGGAGCATCTCAAGCTGCACCCTCTACTGAAGTTGTTAACAAGTCAAGTAAAGCAAAGAGGAAATTGTACTCGGGGCCATGTCCAAATGTGCAACTCAGGAATGCGAATGATACTTTAGCAGATCTGCAAGACGATGAAGAAGATGAAGATAATGAACAAGAACTAGAGAATAATGTTGTTGTTGGAGAGTTGGAAAATGAAGACAAGAAAATGAGAACGAAGGCGAGGACCATGACGCGGGAAATGTAAATGAACAAGAAGCTGAGGTATCACTCTTTCTGTCCATGATTTTCATTTCTATCTTTATATATCTTTATGTTAGTTTTTCCTCTTTTGATTAATAACTGCTAAAAACTTGGTTTTTGTAGGCAAAACCCAAAAGAAAGTATGTTCCACGTGGCCCAACAAGGATGCGTGCACTAGGGCTAACAGTGGATACGAATGATAAGAAAAAGGATGGCAAAGAAATTGTTAGCTTTAACAATAAGGATCAGCCCATTGGTGATCCTTCAGTGGCGCTTGCAAGTGTGTTGGGAGTTTTAGTTAGGCGAAACATCGCATTATGCGAATTGGATTGGAGACAGGTCCCTCGAGAGACCAAAGATAACCTATGGACGATTGTCTTGGTAATTTCTTAACTCTTCAACTCTTGAACTCTTTTATTTTTGTAATGTATTGAAAAGATTTGTACATCATCCATTCTCTCTTTAGCACTTTTTACTCATTTGGTTGTATTTGCAGCAAAGATTTATCATTGTGATTTCTACAAAGAATACAACATTGGGAAGATGGGAGGTTATCTTAAAGAGGCTAGGTCAAGGAAAGCCATCAAGATACTAGCCTTAGATAACCTAGAGGAAGAAGAAAAAGAGAAGAAGCTGGCAGAACTGAAACCAGAGAACAACACTGTCGCTGAGTGGGAAGCGTTCGTAACACATGTTCGCTCGGAGGAATTCAGAGTAAGTTTTTATATCACGTTAAATAAAATTTGTTTACATTTGCGTTCATCCCTTGTACATTCACTGTTTTTGACGATGTCTATTTAGTTAACGATGTTCCATTACTTTATCAGTCACATAGGCGCAAAATGCAAGAAGTTAGACAGAAATACGACACTCCTCACACTATCAACAGAAAAAGTTATGCGAGACTCGAGGAACAAATGGTATATTCTATATTTTTATTCCTATGTTCATTATAGGTTTACTGTATTTTTATGTTCATATGTTAACTAGTTGGATTAACATATTGTTTGCAGCAAAAGGAACTTAAAACAAAAGAAGAGATTCATAGAGTTGAACTTTGGAAAGTGGGTCACAAACAGAAGGAAGGAAATGAGCCTAATCCTGGTGTGGTGGTGGCTTTGGTGAGAACTCAACTCATATTTTCTCTTCTTTCTTTCTTTCTTTCTTTCTTTCTTTATTTATTTCTTTCTTTCTTTCTTTGGTTTACATGTGTTTGAATGATGCAAAAATTTGACTAATTGGGTTACATGTACACTAATAAAGGAAAAGATTTAAAGAGCACAAAGGGAGTATGGTGCTGATGTTGGATCATCTGTCACAGACGATCTTCTTGCCAAAGCTCTTGGTGAAGACAAACCTGATAGACTCAGAGGAATTGGGTATGGAGCGACACAGACAAAGATGGTTGTCAAGTCCCATTATAAGAAGATCATCAAAGAGTGTCAGGTCAATATGATGGAAATGAATGAGAGACTTGCACTATTAGAGGTGATAATTTTATTATTGATTTAGTTTTCTTTTAGTTGATGAATTTAAACTTGCCTCTCATACTGCCGGTTTGGTGTTGGTACAGGAAAGGTCCTCAAAATGTGTCTGCTGCAATGATGGCTCACAATTGCACAGGGCCAGTCCAAATGTAAGTGTGTTTATATGTATCTACACTTGAAAAATGATGGTTATACAAATTTGTTTCTTTGCATTTTGCCAATTTTCTTATGTTGCTGTTGTTTTTTTCCTGTAGTCTGGAAATGCTAGCAATAACCATGTTGTACCTAGCACTAGCAGGACTGTTCCCCACAATGTTGTTGGTAGCACTAGCAGAACTGTTCCACACCATGAAAATGAAAGTCCAATCAGCCGACCAAGGGTGGAGGAAGTGCTAGGGAAGGGTAAAGCTTGCAAGTTACTCAGTTGGTACAATAAAGACGAGATTGTTGCTGACGCGGTTATTGTTGAAACATATCCAAAGGGGAAGTGCCATGGTGATCCAATAGGTTTTGGAGCGTACAAGGTAACTGTGACTACTTCTCATGTTGATGATGCCGTTCTCTTCAGGCAAACCAGTGTGTTGAAACGTGTATTGGACGTTGTTGGAACTTATACCACATGGGGCAAGGATCTTATATTGCCTGTTTAGTCTGTTTGGGGAGTGTTTCAGGAAACAATGTTCTTTTTTTTTTGGGAAGCAATGTGTTTGTGTTGTTATTTTTTTGGGGAAACATTGTGTTTCAGGTTGAATGTTGTTGCACTCTATTTACTGTTTGAATGTTGTTGCACTCTTTTAGTGTTTGAATGCACTCTTTTCTTTTTAGTGTTTGGATGTTGTTAATGATATTTGAATGAATGGTGGTAAATGATAAGTATTTAAAGTTCCTGAAAACTTGTACTGAATTGGTACCGAGGAAAACATCAATGGAGTATAATAAGAACTCCATTGAATGTTCTCAGGTCATGAAACTCAAGAGAAAAGAGTTCATGGACATTGTCGAAAATACTAACAATCATCAAGCATAAATTAGAATATCATTCAGCTCGGAGAAGAAGACCACCGGAATCATGATGTCTAGAGGACTAACCTTTTTGCTGAAGGAGGATGTGATCATTTGTTCTTCATTCGTCTTCAGTTATTCGATTAATCTTCCAGATAAACCACCCATCTTCTACCTTAAAGTCTAACCTAATGAAGTCTGACTATTAGTAGGCATGTTCAAGTGTATTAGTTTTGAATACTAAATTATGACAATCAAGCTTGACATACCAACACTTGGTAGGGTTGACCGAGTGTGCTCTAACAAGAACCATATGACTTAGCCTTAAAGATCACTGTTATTATTGTCACAATCGTAAATGTTGATGTAAAGTAATTTGAACAATCTGAGTTCTTATTGATTTAAATTTGAAATCAAACCTGAAATATACAAGTTACATTAGTAATCAAATCTAAAGTACACAAGTGACTAAAAACTGGAGATGGAAGAATAAAGTCTAAGCATAAGCCAGCAGCACCAATATCCGATGAGTCTGGATTTCCCAACATGATTTACATTCTACAAATAAATCTACGACAACTTCTGCTAATGTAGCTCAACATCAAAATACTCGTCAAGAAACAAAACCTACACTAGGACAACCCACACAGAGGCGACTAGCAGTACAAAACCAACATAAACAAGACACAACTCTCTTATTATTACACCTCACTTACACCAAACTCACAATACTCTAATAATAACCATGTTTTTTCCTCCTTCAATTAGCTTTGGTCGGGCATGTCCATTATAACATTAAGAAATGTGGTTTGTAATATTAAATGATGGAAACCCATTTCTCTAACCTTTTTTACAATCTCTTCATCTTGATTGGATAATTAGACGTCTGGATATATTAGTTACACGGGACAACTTTCTTAGAAGCTCTACTACATTGACCTTTTGCAACAGAAAATGATGTTACGAAAATGTGAAAACATATCAGTATTTAAAAACAAATCAAGCGAATAAAAGCTTAGAAATCAGTTGATAAACGTCTAGATGTTTTACCCTCCAACATGACCTTTCTCAGACAGATGTGCCAGCTAATCATCAATATCAGTCGTTGGATGAATTCCATGCAGCTAAGTCGGACCGAAAATATGGGAGGCAAATGACATCTCCTACACAGGTGTCCAATTCTGATTGAGTTCAGCTCTAGCTTTCACTAGTTGTAAAACAATTTTTTAGGCCATTTTCACTCTGCAAGTATTTTCAGTTGCTTACTGTAGAGAGAAAGGAAAAGGAAAAGAGAAGGTCGGATTCTAGTGAATTCTTTGAAACAATGAAATTATTATAGAGCGAGATAACCGCAAGGTTATTTAACATCAAAGTTAACGGTTACACAACTGATTATAACCTGATAGCTGGACGAATAGCTAACCATCTAAAGAACGGGCTAGAGAATATATATTCTTACACTCATCTTACACCACTCTGTTTCGCTACATTATTTTCTTCTTCTCGTTTTCAAACAAATAAGTATTGTTATATCTACAACATCGGATTATACAATCAATTAGCCAACAAGATCACATCGAGTCTCAAAGAGATTTAACATAGAAGAAATAACCAAATACTCAAGTGTTGAAGAACGAGAGATATACATTTAGTGTCTGATTAACCATCTCGTGAATCTTCCTACGCATAAAAGTCACAGAGTGCAAAAGCAAGGCCTAGATGTGAATCGAGAATTTCAGACAATGCAGGTTATTAGTACGGGAACAAAAACTGCATTAGTTCAATGAGGCGGACTCAAACACGCCTTAAAATAGCCCTAATTTCAGCTTTAGAAACGTTAGATACAAACGAATGGCCTGAATCAAACAAAAAACTGGCAAACAAGTCTGAAACAAGATTTCCTCACATTCTCATACACGATGAACGAATTTCCAATCAAAATTTTATAGTAAGTAACATTTCTTTCTGCAACCACATTTAAGGTCAAGCCAACAATCTTTTCCTCTCCTGATTTTCGAATCCAATCACCGAAAACACTGTTCTCAGTGGTGTGAACCAACTCATAAGACACATCGTGGAGCTTCAATTCTATCTTCCTTAAGCCTTCCTTCGAATCATCTCTAACTTTCTCTAGTTGCAAAACAATTTTGTCCGTCATTTTCACTCTGCAAATCTTTTCGGTAGCTTTCTAAAAATAGAAGAATAAAATAGTGCAGCGCAACTTACAGTGGTGTAAGATGAGTGTAAGAATATATGTTCTCTAGTACGTTTATTAGATAGTTAGCTATTCGCCCATCTTTCAGTTTATAATCGGTTGCATAGCCGTTAACTTTGACGTTAAATAGCGTTGCGGTTATTTCGCTCTATAATAACTTTATTGTTCCCAAGAATTCGTCAGAATTCGACATTCTCTTTTCCCTTTTCTTTCTCTCTATAGAAATCTACCGAAAAGACTTGCAGAGTGAAAATGACGGAAAAAAATTGTTTTGCACCTAGAGAAAGTTAAAGATGACTCGAAGGAAGGCTTAAGAAAGATATAAATGAAACTCAACAATGTATCTTATGGGCTGGTTCACACTACTGAGAACAGTGTTTTCGTTGATTGGATTTGAAAATCAGGAGCACAAGAGATTGTTGGCTTGACCTTAAATGTGGATACAAAAAAAAAATACTTACTATAAAATTTTGATTGGAAATTCCTTCATTGTGTATGAAAATGCAATGTATCTTGTTCCAGACTTGTTTGCCATTTTCTATTCAATTCAGGCCATTCGTTTGCATCTGACATTTCTAAAACTCAAATTAGGGCTTTTGTAAGGTACGAGATTCGATTCACATCTAGGCCCTGCTTCTGCCTTATGCGATTTTTATACGTAGGAAGATTTACGAGCCGGTTAATCTGACACCAAATGTATATCTCTCGTTCTTAAATACTTGAGTATTTGGTTATTTCTTCTGTTTTAAATCTCTTGTAGACTCTATGTGATCGTATTGGCTAACTGATAGTACAAGTCGATATTATAGATATAACAATACTTGTTTTTTTGTCGAAAAATTGAAGAAGAAAATAGTGTAGCGCAACTGA
>JAJJMA010296873.1:0-20436 GCA_023529015.1 Papaver nudicaule
CCGCTCGGAAGGGGATGTTGAACCTTCCAATCTTCTATGTTGGACGCATACTTCTCAATCCAAGCACTACAGTGGTTGTCTGGAAAATGGGTTGAATACCCTGCCATGGGAGGTAGGGGACAATCTTCTTTTAACCTCAAACCAATGAAATGGTCGGGGCCTATAAACGCTATGACGACTCTTCTACCCACGTTTTCCTCCGTACAAACCGATCTTGTAGGTACAAAAGTCGAACAATGACCTATCCCAATCGAAAAATAATGGACAACGCAATCGAATGAGTCCGCAATTAGATATCCACACCATGGCATACGCATCCAATACTTGGGAACAACCGTCTTCATATTCTTTCGGCCATTAATACGGGCAAGATCATCGTTGAATTGTTTCAATTTATCCCTACGATTACCTTCCAAATTCATTCCAATATAGAATTCCTTGTCCTTGAGGAGTTGCTCTCCCATCTGCTTCCTTGTATATCCCACTGGAGTGAGGTTGTCGACAAAAACTTGTTGGCGTATTCCAAGTTGCTCCACAACGACGTGAAAACCACAATTTCCATCACGTGGAACATCATCGATGGCTAAAACAAACTTCCGTACACATTCCGGAAGTTCTTCTAAATAATGTTGAGAGAGAATGGGAGGACGTACCGTAGTTGTTACCAACACATCACCAACACTCTCCCTTGTCGACGACTTTGGTTTCACTTGCCTTGAACATTCTCCCTTGTCAACAATGGGTCGTCCCCTTTTTTTTGGAACCGGATCCGGTGCAAAGTCAGCTTCAGTGTGCTCATGCAGAGAAGGATCACACTCAGAAGAATTCTGCTGCTTTGTGGCCAAAATCTTCATATCCTTCAACTCCAGTCTTTCTAGTTTTCTTGGTTTAAGGGTTGGCGGTCTTCCTGGTGGCTTTTGCTTCATTGGTTCTTCATCTAAATTTAAGAAGGGGTGCATTGCCACCTCCAAGTCGTCGTGGAGGTTCTGCTTTTGAGAAAAATCGTTCTCGTCGTACATTGTAGCGATCCGACGACACAATGGCGTTTCCATAAAAGCAACTTGGGGGTTCTTTGAGGGATTTGGAGTGAAAGATAGTTGCTTCCAAAACGGATCAATGTCTCTCATATCAATTCTGTGTACGTACTTACCAAGCTTATGCGGACAAGTTAGTCCGATCCCCGACATCGTCTTACAATTGCAATTATCATCCGGCACACCGTGCTCCATATACCACTTAAAGTCTCTCATCATGTGCTTTATGGCCCATTCCGACACTCTAGAAGTTAAACCACGAAGAAGTGGATGACCTTTGTGTTTTTTAAAATATCTTTGCCTACTCCACTCCATTTTTGCCTTTATTCTAGTCAAATCACGCTTGGTGAACTCGTGAATACCATGTTGGAGCGACACAACCCCATTTTGACCTCCTTGAAGAATTCTTTTCAGTCTCCCATGTTGACCCTCCACCACACTTGTTGCCTCGTTCTTATAGTTTTTATAATCATATGTCCATGCACGGACAAACATCTCCTTTAGCGGCAACCACTGTTTTTGACAATACTCTACTGCCAACTTGTGTTTTGGGTTCTGACTCCACTCGAATATCCAAGCCTCCAGGTTCAGCTCATACTCTGCCTCGGTCATAGACCAAACAATCTTATCCCATCCTTTTTGAAATAGCAAAAATAATCGGTGACCATCCTTAAACGCCTCCTCAAACTTTTTTTCCTCTTCCTCTCGTTGTGCATCGGTGAGTTTACTAAGACGTTCCCGTTCCTCTAATTCAATGTCCGCACCTTTTGGACGCCTTTTCGGTTGAATATGCTTTCTGCAACGCGCTCTGATGTTACACTGGATTGCCAAGTGCAAAGAATATTGTGGGAACCAGGAAATACTTCTTGGATGGCATTCATCAAGGCTTGTTCGTTGTCCGTAACGAAAACGTTTGGAATTTCACCCGGATTGTAAAGACTCTTCACCTTGTTCAACATCCAAACATAACTTGGTTCGATCTCCCTATCCATCAAACCCCAAGCCACGGTGAAACTTTGTTTGTCCGATGTGTGGCAAGCAATATTGATCAACGGCATGTTGTATTTATTGGTTTTGTAGGTGCAGTCAATCAACAAAAATTGGTGGAAGCATCTTGCAAGTTTAATCATATCCGGATGCGCCAAAAAAATACGTTTCACTTCCCCGTTAATGGTTTGTATTCTCATTGTGTAGTTGTGTTGCTCGCATAACCAAGCCGATTGAGACATAATCAATCGACCATCCCATCAATCTTTCTAAACATGGCTTGTGCGGCTTTAACTGTATTCAAAGTAGACAAGTTGTTGGGGTCTTGCTCCCTTATCATAGTGAGGATTTGATTCCCGGTACTTGTGCCCATCATCGCCCTTACAATATCCATTTGATGTGGAGTCAACTTAGCATGAGGAACGTGCCCAACAAGACTTTCCGGAGGATCATGGTTGTGATAACCATTCATTACTTTCATTCTCCAACGCTCATCACGTCCTAGATTATAAAGAAGCTTGAACGGACAATCGGTCTTCTTTGAATGAGTATCGTAAATCCTGTCGGTCTTCTTTATAGGCTTATAACCCTTTGCACTATGACTCTCATCCTTCCTACCGCATTCACAAATCATTTCAAACCTATCCCACCTTGAATTTCGACCCGTAACCACTACGCACATGATCTCTTTTGCACGCACCTCAAGCCAAGCCTTTGCATCTTTCTTCTCTTTCGATGTCTAGACGACAAAGTCACAACAATTAGAAAACCAAACCAAAAGGGATAAAATCATAGATAAATACAAGTGTAGGAGGCATACCAAGTCAGTTACATAGTGTGAGGAGGTATCGGGTCGCAAATATGAATCATATTCAACAACATCATCCTCGGGAAGGTCCCCAAAGGGTACAAGCTACAAAGAAGATTGAAAACATTAGTCAACTAAATTGGAAAACTAAAAACAATCGGTAACTCGATGAAAAAGACAAACAATACTGGAAAGAATCACTCGGTAGCTAATTAAGCCACCGAATATAGATGAGATTTGGCCAATATTCTGTACCAAAAACCAATATGAATCGGTAACCATTTGAGCCACCGAGTATACATTCGGTAGCTTAGAGGTCTACCGAGTGTACATTCGGTAGCTTAGAAGTGATTTCGAGCGACCGAATGGTTACTTTATTGTGCATGTACGGATGGTGGTTGGATATTCGGTGGCTCCATTAATGGTCTGGATCTACCGAATATTCTAACTGCAACACTCAATGCATGCAAACTTTGATTTTTCATACGTCAATCAACCATTACAAGCTAATGGGTTTCAAATTAGAGAGCTACCTGATCATTTGGAGTCGAGTTCACTTCCTTTCCCTTCTTTGATTCTTGATTTTCTTCCAAACACTCTTGTTCATGGCTTTTCTCTAGAATGGTAGAGTTCCAACAATCCATGGCTTCTTTAACGTAAGAGGAATTCGTAGCATGATCACCTTCAAGAGTAGAAGATTCACCCCGCTCAATCTCACTCAAAACAACCATCTCAAAAAAAAAAAAAGTTCTTCTTCTTTTTCTTCTTCTTCTTCTAACTCTCTCTCAAAATAACAAAAATAAAACAACCTAAGCTAATCGGTGGCTAAGTAGATTAATTTGTAGTTAGGTTAGCTTAATCGGTAACTTGTTTTTGAGTAAATCGGTAGCTTAATATGTGTGGGGGTATTTTAGACACTGAGATAAGGGATAGCCTAATTACACCCGGGTGATCGAATTTTCAAAAAAAAAAATTGTCTGCCGAGATTCTTTTTTGTCCGCCCTGATGACGTGAGGTTTTTAAACAGAAAATAGAAAATTTGATAAGTGGTTCCACCAATGCTCTATTGGGTTAGCATTTATGATCATTTACATAGTTGACTTTTGACCGTTACAACTGTGAACAAATGTCGAGTACTTATAAGTTATATAGTAGTTAAAGTATGACAATAAATGAAATCCTTAACCAATCCATGGGTACATAGGTCAACATCTGCTTTAAATTTGTGCACAGGCATGGTAATGGGCATTTGGCACACAAAAACTTGCACACACAAAAGACTGGTTAGAATTGAACCTCTATACTAGGTATAATAGAAATGAGTTTTATCATTGAAAAATAGGAACTAATATTTTAAATGATTTTATAGTTTGGTTTTATGTAAAATGTAGGTATCATTACGAAAAAAATCACAAATTTAGGAGCCCCTAAGATTTGGGGACCCTAGACCGTCGCCTATGATCAGGGACCGCCTTGGTAATGGGATCCTCCGTTAATTATCTTACCAATCAAATAAAGAGAAAGTTGATTATGGTGCTTCAAAAAAAATGAAGCCCTCCGGTTTTATTTCAAATATCCACCCGACTTTTTTAAGGGGTGTTTAAACTTCGTGAAATGTCTAAGTTATCCTTGTATTAAGTTTTACTAATTTTAACCTAAAAATCACCCCACCCTAATTACAAAAAAAAGTTACTTAATATCCCACACCCAAAAATTAAAACCTAAAAATCAAAACATCAAAATTTCTCATTCTCTTCTTCTCTCCTACTTTTCTTCATTTCTCAATTTCCTCTTCTATATTTCTCATTTTCGAGTTTTTGCTCATGGATGCAACTAACACTGATGGAACAATGGAGCACCAAAGGTAAGCATCCAAACCCACTCTTTGTTATTGATTTTGGTGCTAAAACTAGTAAGATTCACTCTATAAAAATTAAAAAACGAGTTCCAGAACTACTTACGGCTGGCTATTAGAGCCGTAAGTCCTTCTTACGTCTCGCATCTGAAGAACAGCTAGCCGTAAGTTACGTTGCCATTAAAGCTTCAGATCCAAGCCGTAAGTTAATATTAGTCGACGTAACTTACTTACGGCTAATACCGATACTCTAGTTAGTAGCCGTAAGGGTTTTCTGAATCAAAATTTATTTGTCGCAAGGTTACAGGCCGTAGGTATATATTGGCATACGTAAGTATAGTTAGGGCTGCTAACCTATTTGCCTTACTAGACGTAAGCTACACTGACACCCAATTTTCTCACATTTCTCTACCATATTTTGCGATTCAGAGAAACCAGAATCAAGTCCCGTGGTTGCACCAACTGAAATAATGCAAGTAGAGATTCCTAAATCTAGTGTTGTGGTTGAACCAAATGAAACTAGCCAAGTTATTGAGGAACTTCCACAAGAAGGTGCAGAAAGGGAGTATCTTCCTGCCATAAGATCACTGATCAAGGGCCGACGCGCATCCCTTTTCTTGGAGGGAGGGGAGAAATCCATAGTTCTCCAGGACCGGGCGTCGACCATCTATCCTTGGTCATCACCAATTCGTAATATTCTACCACTATTGGGTGATGACCCTGATCCTGGCCCCAGCTATATCCCTTGCACCTGTGACTTTAATGCGCGACCAGTTCGTAATCTTCGACGCAAGAGAGTTGGTGAGGTGGACCACGCTCCTTGTCGCAATAGAATTTGTGTTGCAGTAGAACGTCTTCGTCCACTTGTCGAGGCCAATGGCAGAACGAGCTTTGAACTAATCAGCAGCCGAACGTGGTTTGGAACTGGAAATGTTAGTTGATTTTGATTATGTGTTGAGTACGGTTCTTCTTTTATGTTATGTGTAAACTTAAACATCTATGGGTGAACCAATTATGTGTTTTAATGGTTGAATATTAGTAGTTATATCATCTATATTTTGAAATTAGTAGTTATGTTGTATTAACTATTTACACCCACAGAAACAACACATGCTCTCTATTTGCACCCCAATTGGCCACATGTGCGGAACACACACGTGTGCAATAAAACCCTTAATAAAAAGGCAAAGGGGCTTCAAAATGTTTCTCTTCTTCTTCTTCTTCTTCTACGCCTCCTTTCTCTTCTTCTCTTCTATTTCCTCGTCTCGCTTAATTGGCGATTACGAATACTTTCATCGGCGATTAAATTCTATAAAAGCATGACGAAGAAATCAAAACCAAAGGAGGGGGGAGAACAACCCACTCGACCAAGAGCGGTTTTCTCCGAAAACCCACTGGCACTATTACCACCTCCACTACAACCGCCTCAACAATTTCAATCCAACCCAGAAATGGTTTCCCAGAGAAAAGAATTGAAAACCCATCTCTCCAATTTCAATTTTTGTTGCTTAGATTAATTTTTAAAACTGAATCTAGGGAAAAACAACGGTTACAGGGTTAGTTACGGCTACGTAGGTTGTCACGGTTGTAGCCGTAAGTTCCTTAAGTGAAACCAGAGTTGTATCGCAGGGTTAGCAGTCGTAGGTATATATTGGCATACGTAAGTATAGTTACGTCGCCAAACATTTTTCTTTAGTAGCCGTAGGTACTCCTGTAACTTTTGGATTTCGAATGGCAACTAGTTACGTCTGCTAATTCCTTATAACTTGCAGACGTACGTTACTTACGTCTTCTTACGATATCCATATCAGTAGCCGTAGGTTAGATACGTTTGTCTACTTCAATCCTTTTGTAGCCGTAAGTAATTGCTTTCGTTGGTTCTATTGTTCCCCAAACATTACTTGTTCACCTCATGTTTACCTCAGGAGGAAGAAAAAGGGAGCTAATTGCCTAACCCCTGTCACTTCCCCCCCAGCTCGTGGGGGTGTTAGTTTGCATGCCGGCAATAGAGGTGCAAGGGTAGGCCTGGCAGGTGAGGGAGGAAGTGGGAGCGGTGAACAAATATTGGAGGATGTTGCTCCAATTGATGCTGATGTAGTTTCTGAGGAACCACAGCCAAATCTGTTATTGACACAAGCAAGCTCGTCTCAACAGCCAGCACAAGCAAGCTCGTCTCAACAGCCACCACAAGAAAAAGAAAGGAAGAAGCCTAAGAAAGCTGGACCTAGACACCAAAATATTCCAAAGGACGGGTTTTTGCCACAAAAGGAGGACTTAAGACGTTGGGGTGAGGCGGAGGATCCAAGTGTGTTAATTGGTTACGAGCATTCATGGGCTGCAAAAGTTTGTGAGCAAGAGGTATGAATCAATACTTATCCCACTTATAATTGTTTTTACTATACTCTTACTTTCAAAAGCTAAAATTGGAACGTTTTGTATTTAGGATCATAAAAATGTAGTTCTGCTTTTAAAGCACCAAAAGGGCGGGGTTTGGCGCATTACTGAAGAATGCGAAAAGGTTCAGAAACTGGTTCAGTCTTCCGCATTGTGGCCTGGCATTCAGAATTCCCAGGTTGTACATGATAGTGTTGTGACTGCTGCTTTGAGAGAGAGATACTATCCTGAAACCGACACCTTTCATTTTGGCTTCGGCGAGATGACTCTCCTCTTGGACGATATGAAGTCCATTGTCGGCCTCGAAATTGAAGGAAAAGCAGTTCACGAAGGGTACAGTGAAAGGAGGGCTTGGCCACTACTGTATAAGCTATGTTTCGACACTCTTGGGTGGGACCAAGCCAAATGTGAGAAGGAATTCAATATTGCTTCAGCACAGACTGAGGAAGACCTAAGAAAATCCGGAAGAAAAGACTTGGTTCGAAAGGTAAGGCTTGATAGGTTGAGGCTTGAGTTCGGAGGTACAGCCTCCTCGGAACAATCTGATGATAGGGCTAACCAGGTGGCCATAGCTTTCTTGTTGTACCAACTTGGTACCATTTTCTTCCCCGACCAGAGTGGAAACCGGGTGAATATTGGCTACCTTCAGTTGTTGAGGACCATTAAGGGCACCCACGACTATTCGTGGGGTTCGGCAACCCTAGCCTTCCTTTTAGACAGTCTTAGAAAGGCCTCGAGGGCGGGTGATAGCAACATTGCTGGAAATGTTAGTATTTTACAGGTAATTTTTGATTTTCCATCTTCATTTTATCGTAATATGTTACGTTCATTTTCATTTGATTTGTAACCCAACGTTATGTTTTCAATTTCAGTCATGGTTTTATGACCATTTTCCAACACTTAAGATACGGCCAAAATTGAACCGACACTGGAAGAAGGACAAGGTTCCTGAGGTTGATGGGGATGATGAGGACGATGAGGATGATGAGGACGATGATCCTAATGACGATCGCCCGACTGGTATGAAGTATCCCTTCGAACAAAACCAAGTAAGAAAGAAGCATCAGAAGATAGAGTGGTTGAGGGAACAGTTAGACGCCATAGATGCATCCCAAGTGGTGTTTGATCCTTACATACGTATAGACCCGGAGACGGGGGAAGACAATCGTCAGCTTTCAGAACTTGCTACCTACAACGGGCCTATCTATCATCCTCATGGGTTTGTGATGACTAATCCTCGACGATGTCTCCGTCAAATTGGTTGTGTTCAGAGTGTTGTTCATCATGAGAACTTCAAATTGCAATCTGATGGTACTAAAATTGACAACAGCTACATCAAGACTATCTATTCTCCAACTCCATCTGTCACTGTATGGAACAATCGTCACGAACCAGAATACAACATCCAAATGGGCGAGTTGATTCCTGGATTGGGCACAAAAGATACCACAAAAGATTATTTGCCATGGTTCCACTTTCGGGGTCATCCTTATGTGATCAACCACGATCCGGAAGCAATCCGATGGATCGAACAAGAGAAAGCAAAACTCAAGAAGGCCGTTGAAGGGAAGGGGAAGAAATCGTTGGAGTTGTTGAGTAAAATGGCCAAAATTGGGGTATGTACACTATACATTCATCATAGTTATTTCATCGTAGTTTTCATTGGTCATAAACTAATCCTGCTTATGTTATTTGCAGCAAGAACGAGTGGCAATGTTGGTAAAGAGTATGTGTGCCCACATCTCTAGTGTCAAAACAATGAGCACCAGTAAACAGGTAGTCCTTAAGAACCAAATCGAAGGAATTCATGACCTTACACTGAAAGGGGATTTGCTTTTTCAAGACCTCGATAGGGGTACCAAGAGGTTGCGTGAATCCTCATCTTTTCGCCAGCCTCCTCAAGTTTCGGATGAAGAAACTGAAGAAGAAGATATTGTGGAAGAGGCTATTCAAGTACGTCGTACTCGAGGTGGTGGTCCTCGCATTGGTGAACCAAGTGGTAGTCGTGCTCCCGGTGATGGTCCGCGCACTCGTGGGGGTCGAGCTGGAGCAAAAGGTCGTGCTGTAAAAAACAAACAAAAGGCTTATGAGTGAAAAACTTATGTTTTTATGAGTCAAAAACTTGTGTTACGAATTTGGATGTTATTTTAGCTTGTTTGGATATTAGGGATACTTTAGTTTATGGATGTTTGATTTTTAGTTTATGGATGGATGTTTTTATTTGTTAATGGATTATTTGGTGTTTTTTTGATTATTCATGTTTGATAGGTGACAGGAAAAGGTATTTGTGTTTTCAGGTAGACTTACGTCTGCCAACGTTTTCAGGTTCCAGGACGTAAGTGACTTACGGCAACGTCATAATGACTTTAAGAAGACGTAAACGACTTACGTCATGGTTTGAATGCCAGTTAGTGGACGTAAGTCTGGTAAAGTTCAGTGAACCTGTATGCCGTAAAGTTAGTAGCCGTAGATAGGTTATTGGTACCCGTAAGTTATCTACGTCTGGTTAAACTGTATCGTTTGCAGACGTAAGTGCAAATTCAAATTTTGAATTTTTGAATGGTAATGTATTAAAGTAAGTCGTGAGGGTGGTAAAAAATAATATAAGTAAGTCGTGAGGGTGGTAAAAAATAATATGTAAGGCATCTATGTAAGAGTTTAAAATTTTTAATTTGATGGAAAATGTATGTTGCAAATTATTTTTTTTTGAAAGTTACAGGAGTAGTTTCGGCTACTTAACTTACCCTGGGACCAGCCGTAAGTGGAGTTACGACTACACTTTCCCAGACGGAAGCTAAGTTACGTCTTCAGAAATCAGCTGAGTTTAAGGCGTAAAAGTACTTACGGCTAGAAATTTAAGCCGTAAGTATGTGGAATTTCATAAAACTTAACTCCAAAAAGTGAAGTGTTTGCCAAAATAATCCAAAATACATTCATCATCATGTTTCAACAAAAAGAACAACAAAAAACATGTATCACTAACAAAAAACATGTATCACCAACATCTTCAAGTTTCTTTTTCCTCTTTATCTTGTACCTCGGTCAAATCTCTCAACTGTTCTTGTGGTTGTTGGGCTCTTTGCGACGATAACATTGCTTCCCAAGTGTTCATTTCAAGCTCGTATTTTCCACACCATTCCCTAGCTATCTCTTTGTTCACCGTTGTAGGGGACAACGGTGGTAACAGACAACCAACTTCTAACTTAAGCCCTATGAAATGATTGCCTCCGATTTGTGCAATCACAAGACGTCTAGGCTTGCCAAGATCTCCATCCACTATACTATACCTCGGATATTGGGGAGTGTACGTATTATTACCACCACGGGAGAAGTAGTGAACAACGCATTTGAATTCATCGGCAATTCACTACACCAATTTTGGGCGGTAGCAACGGTGCATATCTGTTGCTAAAAGTGTTAGAAACGGTGACCAGCCGTTACGATTCACTATGTGACGAATTTTAGCAACGGTAATGCTGTTGTTGCGTCTCCAGGGTAGCAACGGTCCTAGCAACGACCGTAGGCGCCGTTGCTGATTTTTGCCCGCAACGGCTGGATTTCCGTTGCTTAATTTTGCCCGCAACGGCCAGCTTTCCGTTCGTATTCCCATCAGCAACGGTCAATCGACCGTTTCGAATATTTTACCAGCAACGGCCCATTGTCGTTTCTAAATTTTTACCAGTAAAAAAAATGACCAGGTCAAAGAAGACCAAGCTTGACTTTGACCTGGTCAGTTCTGGTCAGCTCGGCCAATCTTTGACCTGGTCAACGGGCCAGTCTCTTTGGTCATGGTCAATAGATAGTCTTTTATGACCTAAGATAGAAAAGACATTTCAAAAAATTGTGACACTTAGCCAAAATCAATATTTCATACACTTACAAAAATTTCATACTTTGTTCTTACACTTAGCCAAAAAAACTAAAAACTAGTTCTTACACTTAGCCGAAAAAAACTAAAAAAAAACATACATCCAGATAACTGAAAACCAGTGTTCTTGTTCTCTAATACATAAAACCTAGCTAGTTTCAGCATCCACACTTATCTAACCTAGTTCTGTAATACTCATATTTGAGCATGAGATAGATAGGTACCTTCCCATCTGATTGACTAGGTGAACATTGTCTTGAATCGATTTCCTTTGTCAACTCTCCTGCCAATAGCCCCAACTCAAATCCAAACTATAACCTTTCCAAGGAAGGATTACACCATGAAGAACCTTCCACAAGAATCATGAGGGTCAGAAACAGAAGATTAAGCTTTGGGAGTTCCAGGCACCCTTCCCCAGAAACACAAGTTATTAGAAGCATATGATAATTCTCAAATTCATTAATATAAGTTGTTTCAGAACCAAAACTTACAAATAAATAATAACATCAAGATTTGTGTAAGTCTTACAAACTATGGTTCGTTCTTAGTGGTTTAATGGATAAAATCAAAAGAAAGCAAAGACCCATTCTCCAGTGAGTCAAAACCTCGTCCTAGAGTCCAAAAGAGGGTGACAAACTGCTTTTGGTTGTGTATAAGTCATAAGTCACGGTTTACTTAGAACGTACTAGTGTTTAGCCTCCATACACCACTGTAACACTAGATAATATGCTAACTGGTAGAAACGTATTCCAGGTGCATCTTTATGCATAACCAAATTACATGCCGGCAAACTACTAAATATAGCAATAAAAAATCTGGAATATCAGCAAGAGGAGAAATGCAAAGCAAATACTTACCAGAACTTCAGAAATCCATGCCAACGGAAATGAAGAGCAATGAAGTTCTATACGTTCATCATCCATATAACAAGGCTGAGGAAGCGAAACGTAACAAATAAACCTATCAATATGCAAATGATAATCAATATCCAACACCCGATTATACTGATAATCAACTTTTTTACTTTGCGAACAATTGATAATGAAATACAAGTACTATACGTTACCAACAGTTCCAGTTTCAGAAGAAAAACTATACCTGAAAAGTATACCGGATCAGAAGGCATTGAGCTTATGGTGACCGAACTGTTACTTTTGTCAGACTGGTAACTAGCTTGTTCACAGCTAATCTGTCGTTTTGTCTTATCTACAAAGTGAAAATTCGCTGAAACTGTTAGTACAACCAAAACAACATAAGTGACACTTCATTAGACACTCCGTTGACCAGTTAATTTGGCATAGACAGATCTTCACTAGGGATTGGGTCGCGATATTCTCAAGGAAATCAAGTTTTCAGGATTTTTCATTTCAGTTTGGCTTAGTGACAGCAAAGAACACTTATGTGGCTTCAACCTACAAAAGGCCCAACAGTTTAGCAAATTGCAGATAGCAGATTGCAAAAAGAACAAGAATGCAACTACAATAAGAGCCTGACCTTTGTGAATGATTCTCCTTGGTTGAGTAAATACAGAAGTTTTGTGATCACCTATATATAGACAACGACAGGGTACAGCTAGAAAATCAATTCAATAATGTGAACACCTTTTGTTCTTTGAATTAACAGGCTCAACACAAATTACAATCAAATCTCGCAATTGATCCTAGGAAATTAAGGCACTTTTGTCTCATACCAACTGCAACATGTTATGGAAACTCGTGAGAAAATTGGATACCTGAGAGCATCTCCTGGGATCAAGTTGAGGAACATGAAAACATATAGCTTCTTGAAGAACAACACCTTCTCGATCCCAAGAAAAGGTGAATATTCCGCTGCACAACTGACAACATTCAATCAACTGCCACAATCACTCATGAAAACAAAACAAACTAGATCCAAACAACATAACCAACCTACATTTCAAGACTAATCTAACTAAAACATTCCCAGAACCACAAATTCAACATCAGATCTACTAAATCACACATTAAAAACTTCCTAAAGACTATGGATCTATTCTGAAATCTCTATCTACTAGACAATTTTCAAAAATTAAATTCATAAACAAACCCTAGAAATTAAGCCATACCAAACCCTAGAAAAAAATTGGATCAATTTAAACTTTTGAAAATTAAATGAAACTGATGAAAATTAAACCCTAGGAAATTCATAAACAAACCCTATAAATTATAAAACAGACAAACTTAAATTAAATCGAACCAAAACCAAACCAAACCCTAGAATCTAAACCACTGCAGTAGAACAAAATCGAAGAAAATTACTTGACAATTTTAAGAAGAACAAAACCCTAACCTAACTTCTCAGAAGAGATAAACCATACTTACTTCTCTTCAATTTTCGGCAGCAGAGATGAAGACTTTAACCCTAAATCGGAAGATGTATCGATTTTTTAGGGAGTTTTTTCGATTATATCTCGTATGGGTTTTGGATACCAATTTGAGGTGTTGATTCAAAGATTTTAGACTGAAATCAGAAGAACAAGAGCTTCCAGAGAAGAAAACCTGAGAAGAATATGGCTCTAGAAAGAGAGACGAAGAAGAATGATTGTGGCTGAGAGGGAGGTTGGTTAGATCGATGGAAGGATAAGGTTTGGCACACATTCATCCCACACACTTTATAACTAGGGCGGAAAAACAACTCTAGTTATATCTATTTGGGCATAAAAATCCTAAAAAGTGTGGGGAGGTGTTTTTGGCCGCACGCGTACACGGCACGCGCTAAAAATAAGCAACGGCGAAATGCAACATAAACTGGGCCGTTTCTAAATTCTGCAACGGCCCAAAAATTCTGCAACGGCCCAATGTCGTTGCTATACCGCAACGGCAGCATTACCGTTGCTACATTGTGTTGCTATTCGCCAAATTTGGTGTAGTGTAGGTGCCCGCATTCCGGAAATGCCATCCAATATCCACTTGACATACGATCACCTCTCCCGATGAGTCTCATATTCATTGCCTCTAGTCTATCATTGTCATCACCATCACCTGACAACAAACCATAGTAAATATCCGGCTCTCTATTTAATCTTGCATGCAACAACATCCTAACATAGGTGGGTTGGTTCACCCCGAGAAAGGGTCCTAGTTGTTCCGATGTAACATGGTAACCACAATTTCCATCGCCCTCTACATCGTCCATGGAGATTATGTAGTCATGAATTATAGAGGGGAGTTCCTCCATCCACTCATCATAAAGCATATGGTAAGGCCTATGGATGTTTCCAAGTTCATCTAAAGGGTTTCTATACATTCCACAAGGTGCGTGACGTACCTCCTTTCCATGCTTAAAAACCCTCCTATTGTCAAGCTCTTCAACAACCACATCCGGGGTGCTCCTCTTCTTCACTACCGGGGTGCTTCTCCTCTTAAAAACTTTGATTGGTAGCCTTACTATTGTTTGTTCGGGGGATGTTGCCACACCCTTGCCTTTGCCCATCACATCTTTATCCTTCACATTCCCTTTTGTTAGAGTGGCAACCGTTGGAATCTCCTTCACATTGGGTTGACGACTTGTTGAAGCTTTTTCCCTTGAAGGGTGCATTCCATGTCGTCTAAACCATTTACCTCCTCCAAGTTCTTCATCATCTCGAAGTCTTCACTCTCTCGTTGCTTCATCAACTCAAAGCCCGAGGGGTGTCTTGTCTTTGACGCAATATTTCTCTCTCTTGCATTCGCACGAGCAACTCTCTTTGTAACCTTGGTGTTAGGCCTACCCCTACCATTCTTCTTTTTATCCGGTTCAAAAAGATCACATCTAGTGTGTGCATGAGCCCATTTTCGAAACCGTGCGCACCAAGATTGCCTTTGTCCCACATTCATGTCCTTCCAATACTCCCTCACTGCTTCATATTCATATGTCTCATTAAACTCTCCCCCAAAATCGTCGTCGAGGACTTGTTCTTGGAATGAAAGTTGCCTACAAAATGGATCGATCTCGCCAATTGGGACCACACCATCCGTGAAAGTCGCAAATCTATGGCAACATGCAGTCCCATGGATGACATGTTGGGACAAATACACACATTGGGGTCGAATTCACCATTACAAAATTTCTCTCGTTCCTCCATGACTTCCTCGATAGCCCAATGGGACACAAAATGGGTGATTCCTTCGAGACAAGATTCGTTAAGGTAGTTGGTGTGCATATTCATTCGATTATGTTCAAAAGCTCCCTTAATCGTATCTAGCAAAGCTTTAAAATACCTTTTCATTGCATTGTAAACCTTAACAAATCCACCATCTCCATTTAAAAGATTTTTTTTTAACCGGCCGTGACAGGACTCCATGGAACTTGTTGCTTGGTTCTTGTAGTGCTTGCGTTGATTGGTGAAAGCCGCGACAAACCGATGCCTATGAGGGACAAACCATTTCTCCTCCAAGTACCTTTTAACTTCGGGGATACGACTCCAATAGCTCAACATCTCACTTGCCTTCTCTTCATATTCCTTGATTGTGAGTGCCCAAACTATATCATCCCATTGTACCAAGAGTTTTGCCATTCATCTTTGTTGAACTCTTCCAATTTTTTCAACTCCTCCAACCTTTCTTTCATTTTCGCTTCCGGTAGTTTCTTAGCTTTGATGTACTCTTCTTTCATTGTTAGTGTGATAAGAGGCTTGCACTTTACTTGTATGTTATTCCATACGTGAAAAGTGCAAAGCATGTTGTGAGCATCCGGAAAAACACTATTGATTGCATTCATTAAGGCTTGCTCTTTGTCGGTAATGGTGACACCCGGATAATGATCTTCATGGTATACATACTTCAATTGTTGCAATGCCCAAACATAGCTTTCCTCGATCTCGTCCATCATATAACAAAAGCCGATGGTAAAAGGTTGCTTTGTAGATGTTTGACCAACTAAATGCAAAAGAGGTAGACAATACTTATTGGTCTTGTAAGTACAATCTAACAATAGAACTTGGTGATTGCACCGTGCCAATTTTATGAATTCCGGATGAGCAACAAACATGTGGGTCACTTTGCGGTCCGCGTCCTCCTCGAAGTAACAAGTGAATTTGTCTTTCAAAGCTTCAAAAAGTTTTTGTTGAATCTCGGACCTACCTTGCCATTTGATTCTCTTTGCTTTAGAGGTGGCGTTGTAAATTGTTCTCAAATTAGAACAATTTTCCGGGTTTACATGTTGGAGGTTGCCAAGAATATCACAAGGAGGTATATTTCTTTCGTACATCTCTTCCACCAAAGATCTTTCATCGGGAGTTAACCTTGTAGCTAAATCATGTTTATAAAAACTCTCGGGAGGATCGTGGTTGTGACAACCGCTTATCACCGTCTTCAAAAACCATAACCCACTTTCCTTGTTTAGAGCAAATTGGAGTCTAAAAGGGCAACCCGTTTTCTTTGTGAAGGTTTTTGGGGTCTTCCTATTAATCTTCTTAAGCTTCCGCACGGTGCCTTTTTTTGCATGACTCTTATACAATCCACTACACTCGCACAACAATTGAAAACAATTATAGGTCACATTACTTCCTTTGACTATCATGCACATCTTCTTTTTAGCATGTGCAATAGCCCATTTGACGGCTTCTTCCTTGTCCGACCATGTATACATTAAACCCAATAAACAAATTAGATATCAAAACGTTTTAAATAATATTTAAAAACACGCATTCATATACATAAGAGGGTGCGCTTACAATTGTTCGGACATGAGGTGCATAGTGAGCGGTAGTGTCATGCCAAACACGAATAGCCGGTGGTTGATTATCGATGGGAACTATTAGTGGCACAACCTACACAACATAAAAAAAGGTGTTAAATTAGTCACCATTGCAAACTTACGTCTGAGAACATAAGACGTAAGTCCAGTTACGGCTATAATCGATACTTTCATAACAAGACGTAAGTAAAACTCAAAATAATACTAACAGACAGAGTCAGACAGGAATAGTTACGGCTCATAATATTTTGTATTAAGTAGTCGTAAACTCACTTATGGCCACTAAGGTCAAAAATATTTAAGACGTAAGTATGGCTCAAAAATTGGTGCTCGCAAGCTTATGGGCCGTAAGTAAAAAATTCAAGTCGTAAGTATGGGCATTGAATATTCCCATGCACAGACTTACGGCTGGTAATATCACATCGGTCATAGCCGTAACTTGATGTACGGCCAGAAAAATCCCCAAATTATAGACTTACGGCTCGGATTTGAAGAACATTCAGACGTAAGTCTAAGTTACGGCTTCTATTTCAAGCCGTAAGTTCCTCCTGGAACTCACAAAAATCACATTTTTTTACTTGATTTCAACTGTCTTGAGTGAAATAAAGCATACCTGATTGTTTTCTTGAGGTTCTTCTACATTGGGTACATTCAGGTTTGGGTAATCAGCAGGATCGACGTCGTATTCGTCGAGAAACTCTTCACTTGTGCTTACAAACTTTTTGCCATTGAAGAAACTATATAATCCTTCATTTCCTTCGATGATTTTTTCAATGAAGATGTCGTCAATGGAAGGAGATACTTCTACCTCCATTTGGGTGCTTGATTCACTCATTTTGGTTGAGTGAATCAAGTTTGGGTTTTTTGAAAAAAAAGTTAGGTTTTTTTTCTCTCTTCTTCTTCTTCTTCACTTGATTTTGCAATTCTAACAGTTTTTGATTAAGTTTTTTTTTAAGTAAGTTTGTTAATCAGGTTTTGGTTAATCACTGATTATCAGGTTGGTTTACTTAAGTTAATTTACGTCTTAACACTAAACATAAAGGGGTAATTTTGGTATTAATTAATATTTTACATAGGGGAAGAGCAAAATTACTTTTGGGAGACCAGTTATTCGAGGGCTTCAATTTTTTTGAAGCCCCTAAATCAGCTTTCAATGAAGATAGGGCAAATTTAGGGCTGCACAGAAAACCGAAGGAACCGAAAAAACCGAGCCGAACCGAAAAAACCGGGCCGAAAAAACCGAACCGAACAAACCGGGGTTAAGGTATTGGTTTTTATTCTAGAACCGATGGTGTATCGGTTTAAGGTTATGGTTTCACCCCTCGGTTAACCGAAACCGACGGAAAAAACCGACCAATGTGCACCGTTAGATCTACCTACCCCTAAGTAATTATAGACGTCCATCTTACAATATAAATTGACTATTAGAAAACCCTAGAAACATGAAACATCAGCAGCATTTTTTTCCTTTCTCTTTTCTCTCTCGACAGAGAAGAAGAGGCGAAAACACCACCACCACCATCTCTTTTCTCTAAATCCAAACATCAGTTACACCACCACCAATCTCTTCACTCGAATCTTGAACACCACCATGCATCATCAACTCTTCAAATCAAATTTAGTATTACAAACCCTAACTGTTGATTCCTTTGAAATTTATTTTCTGGATATGTTCAATTAATTTAGGTTTTATGATTTGATCAAATTAGTTTAATTTGAGATATGGGTTTGTTTTAATTTCTCTGAATTTGATTTGAAATAATTAGGGTTCTTGACAAATTTATGGGTTTTTCTGATTTCATGGATTTTAATTTGATGACAGGAATTTATGAGAAGAACAAGTTGAGGATCTGCTGCACAAGAGTGGAAAGGAGTCTAAACTAAGGGGTTTTAATAAGATTTCAGGCTATTTAACTCTCAACACTTCATCTCATGGATTGGTTATTTACTGAAGGGTTTTTCATTATAGATTTTTGTTGTTTATTGATTGAGTAAGACTGTGTAAATGATGTTCTAAAGTAATTATTGTTCATTTAGTTTATAGATTTTGATTCTTTTAGAGTAAAGTAACTGGTCTGTTTTACTCATGAGATCCTATTATGTATTGTGTTTCTATGATTTACATGAATACTTACATGGATTTTCATTTGATATCAGTGATTTATGAGAAGAAGAAGCTGAGGAGCTGCTGCACAAGAGTGAAAAGGAGTCTGTTATTGGTAATTTAACTCAACTTTCTTTTAGTTGTAAACTTACCTGTAATGTTATGTATTTAATCTTTGTTTTGCCTGCATATGCTTATGCTTGTGAAAGAAATGTACCCAAGCCTATATGCCTGAACCCAAGTCTCTATGCCTTACTGCTTGTTAGATTATTAAGGTGTCTGGTTTTTCATGAAGCTAAAGAGACATTTTTACCAGCCTTGATATTCATGGTGGTTTTTCATTGTAGATTTTTGATGTTTCTATCTCTTCTTAGACTATGTAGATGATGTTCTAAAGGATAGTCCATGTTGTTTCCAGAACATGTATGTTTTGCTTATGTTGATTCGATGTTTTAAGTTTTAAAGTGTTGCAGACCTAGTTGTTTAGTAGAGTTGTTATAGTAATCAATGTTGCTATTGTCTTTGTATTTCTGTCTCTAGCAATGGCATCTCGTGTATCTCGTGTATGGTTGCACTTTGACAAGGTGGATTATGACTGCACGGTGTAAGAGTTGTTCACGTCTGTGTTTGATATTGTGATAGAGAGTAAATCGGGCTTTATTTCTGTATGTTCAATGGTCATGGTCAGTTGCATGTTTGATTTTGTTTATCCTTGTGCTACAAAAAGATATACCAGCAGTACAATTAGGCTTTGTTTCAATCTTTGACTACTGTGTCTTTCTAAAATAAGGGAGGGTTGGAAAGGATTTTCTTCTTCTGCTATGGTTGTGTTGTTTAGATATTGCTTTGTAACTTTGTTTTGTAACTTGAGCTAGAGCTGATTATTTTGTATTTTTTGTAACTTGAGCTTCAGCTTGAGCTGATTATTTTGAAACTTTGCTTGTCGACAGGAAGTTAATCATTTGATTTCCTGCTGCAATTGCCTAATTGCCTTTACTCTCATTCAGGTATAGCGTATACCCTGCCTGCTTTGCTTGTCGACAGGAAGTTAATAACAGACCTACTTGTTTTGCAGAGTTGTTGGGTCAAGAGCCGGAGGTGTTGGACGATTAGATGCTTGGATTAAAGACTTGTATGCTTGGATTTGAATTAAAAACTACCGAGTTGTTTCTGAATTATTATGGATTATCAATTATGAGAGTATGAAACTTCTATGAAATTATATGTATCATGTATGTGAGTGAATTTGACAGGAAACAGGGCTTGGAAACTGACAGAAAAAACCTTATTTCTGTCAGTTTTCACTGAATTTTTATTACAAAAATGCCACTGATATTATTTACGAAAATGCCACTGACATGAACCGAAACCGAACCGATAACCGGACCGAACCGATGGAAAACCGAAAAACCGAAAACCGAAGGTTAAGGTTAAGGTTAAGGTTTTCAATCTAGAAACCGAACCCCCTTCGGCTTAAGGTACAGGTTTAGTATCATCGGTTCGGTTAACCGACTTTGTGCAGCTCTAGGCAAATTAGCACTCTTCAAACGAGACCTCAGATATCAACTGTCCAACCCTACTACTTACTGTGCAACCACAAACGACACAAATGCAATACAAGTCGACTTTGTGAAAGCCTGTTAGATACATCAAATATGAGGTGAGCAGTTGGTTTTGCAGGTACGGTAG
>JAJJMA010296902.1:3702-27905 GCA_023529015.1 Papaver nudicaule
CTTAGTCCAAAGTTCTTAGAAGATTGAGAATGGGTATTCAAGCTATGGACTTTCCTAGTTCCGGAACTTGCTTGAGCCCTACTCAAGGTTGCTTAAACTTTAAGCAAAGCCTCCCTTGGTGATCACTATAAATAGACGACCTTCTGCAGGATACAATCTCAATCCTCTACACATCTGTGTATCCTTGCATAAAGGCTGGTCGTCGTCTCGAAGTCCTTTTAGGATTACGACTATTGAAAAGACTTCACTTGAGGATCGTGAAGCACAGGTCGGAAGTAAAATTCCATCCTGTATCTTGGGTCGATTGAATTCTTTCAATCTTATCACGACCAAGATTTGATAGAAACTTCGTAAGGTAGATCTTACATCGTAAACCCTAGAAGTTCCCAAACGCAATTCACGAACTAGGTTTCGTACTAAGTTCGTCACGCGTTCGAAGGTAAAGTTGTTTAGGCTAGATCAATAAGCCTTATTCAACATATCGATTTCCATTAACCTTGACTTTAAGTCTAAAGGAAATCACAATCGTATTCTCGTTTAATCACTTGGATACTTTTAGGCGTCCTGTTAGAGGCAGGGTAACGCTAGTCTTCACGAAGGGAAGTGGAGCAATTCCTAGGTCTGTAAAGGACGTCAGCTAGGGGAATCAAGTACGTAGGCTACTGCGGGAGCCAAGAGACGTAGGAGCACATTGGTAGCTGAATTACTTGTAGGGTGAATTCAGTCTCGATACAGTTCAGTCCGAAGTCTGAGAGTAGGCCAGCGTCTGTATACTGTTCATACTAAGGGTGTTCACATCTGGACGAGGTCCAGGGGTTTTTCTGCTAGGTTTGCAGTTTTCCTCGTTAACAAAATTCTGGTGTCTTGCATTACTTTTCCCTACCACATTATATTGTCTCTGATCTATATAATAGAAGTAATTGCAAGTTTGTTGATTCATAACCTTTGAGTGAATCCGTCTCTATTGAGATCTACGAGAACTACGTTCTTGTTAGGGTTCGGTTCTCTGAACTATACTCAGGTTTTTGTTTGAATATTGATTTGTGAGATCGTTCAAACAACCATAATCAACTAGGTTCACGAAAAAAAAATGTTGGTGGTGTATCTCGGCATCCCCGCTTTTTCAGTTGGTATCAGAGCCGGCAAACACCTTTGAAAGGACGTAACTGTCCGTATTTGACGCTTTCGTGTACTATGAACACACATTCTGCGAATGTACATGTTCCACCAGTCTTTGATGGCACAAATTATATATGGTGGAAATCAGCTATGCGATCGTTTTTACAATCGCGAGACTTTGACAGTTGGGTCTATGTGATTGATGGATACACACCTCCTACTCTTACCATTGGAGAAGGTGATGCTGCTATCAGTCGCAATAAGAAACCAGGCGAGTATAATGAAAACGACAGAGCTAAAGCTAAACTTGAAGCTGATGCGCTTAATGCCATTATTCACGCCATAACTCCTGATCTGCATCATCACGTGGAAACATGTGAATTCTCTAAAGATGCTTGGGATATTTTGAAAACAGTATACGAAGGTAATACTGCGGAGAAAGAAGCAAGACTTCAAAATCTAATGTCTGACTGGGAAAATCTCTGAATGTCTGATGAAGATACCTTTACAAAATTTTAGCAAAAGCTCTCTGAAATCGTGAACGCCTCTCTATGCCTAGGGAAAACTATCGAGGAAAGAGATATTGTGCAAAAAATTGTAAGGTCCCTTCCTCCTAGATATGATTCAAAAAAACATGCCATCCAAGAAAAACATGGATATGATATATCAAGAGGTGATTTGGTTTCTAAACTAAAAATCTTTAATTATGAGCATCAAAATAAAATCATATCTCTAAAGTCTCAGACCCCTGAGACACCTCTTGATAAAAATACCGATTCTGAACTGAGTGATGATGAGGAACAAAAGATACTTTCTTTTGTCTCTCGATTGTTAAGAAAGAAAAAGAACCCACGCACTTTTTCTTCTCACAACAGAAAACAGAATTGGGAAAATACAGAGGATTTACCACAGTGCTTTAAATGTCTAGGTTATCATATCTCTCCTGATTGCCCTAACAAAGATTACTGTGATAAACTGAAAGCCTTCAATGATACTCTAGACTGTCCAGAAGAGGAACGCTTGGGGCCTACTCCTTTGCATAGGGATCTCTGTATGCATTCATCTTGTTTATCATTAAGTGCTCAACATGATGATATCCATCAAGATAAGCATATATGTCTATTGACAGAAAAAGATCACTCTGCTTCAAAAAGATCTTGAAAAAGAACAGATTGAACATAAAGCAGGCAAGGAACGATTCATGCTTGAATTGTCAAACCTTGAGTCTAGTATTCAGAACTTTGAAAGATATCCTCCTTCTAAAATAATGTATCTTCATGACGTTGAAACTCAACGACTAAGAGAAGATAACCTTGTACTCAGGAATAGATTAGATAATATGTCAACTTCAAAAGGAGTTCACCCTGAAAGTGAAAGAGTGAATAACTGTAGAACTTCTCCTAAGAAGTTGTCTCACTTGATGATACGAAATCAATCAGTGGAACCTAGAGTTTGAATTGTTCGAAGAGTTTAAACGATAAAACAAAGAGAAAACAAGCTTAATCTTCTTCTTTATTACTTTAGATATTAAACTTCTTCTCAGACTTCTCTCACGTCTGGCTTACCCTCTCTATCTCACAACTGCCTCTATATATAGGGAGTTGTGGCTTACAAGTTTGAACTATACTAGGAAAGGAAATTCTACTAGTTTAAGAACTTGACTGAAACTAGGAAACTCAACTAGAGTTTCCTAACTTACACATCTTCTAGTATCTTCTAGGTACTGATCTAAGCCACAGATGTAGCTCGGCTAAACCCATTGGGTTCATGGTATTCTTCTCTTGATACTCCTGTATCATGGCTCCCCATTTTAGGAAGATGTAAACTCCTGTAAGCTTCAAAACTGTAGGTGGGGGAACTCCGCCTCACCTTATCCTCTGTTGAACCACTTAGCTTTGCTAGGTACTTGTCCTGCTCGACCTATGTGATACATCACTCGATCACCACGTCTAGTTGGTGTTACTTTAGTCTCAATAATGTAATCTTCTGTGAGAACTTCTTCTCGTTCCATGCTCAGTTTTTCCACAGATGGAAGACTCAATTCTTGAACATCTTCATTCAATAGTGGAGGTTCAAATAACTTCAAGTACTCTGCATTGATGACAGAGTACATCTGCATGTAAGGAGGTAAATCTAGTTGAAAAGCATTGTCTGCAAACTGTTTTATTATCTTGAACGGTCCATACCGTATAGGTTTCAACTTCTTTGCTTCCCCTTTTTGTCGTTCTTTGCTGATCTTCAGCCATACCATATCTCCAACAGAAAAGTTACATGGCATACGATTCTTATCATGCTTATCCTTGTACTGAGCTTGAGTTTTCTGCAACTGTGCTTCAACTAAAGCATGTATTTTGCCAATCTTTTCAATGAACTTTTGAGCTCTACTATCTTCTTCTTCTTCCTTGTCTCCTGTCACATTCGTAGAAAACATCATATCGAAAGGACTTTGAGGTAAATAGCCCAGACAAACTTCAAAAGGAGACTTCTTGGCTGACCCATGATACGCTTGATTAAAAGCAAACTGGATATAAGGCAGACTATCATCCCATGTCTAAGGGTGATTGGAGTTGTATCCTCTCAGAAGATGAACCAAGGTTCTATTCACCACCTCAGTTTGCCCATCCGTCTATGGATGAAAAGTTGTACTGTGTTTGAGCTTAGTGTCCATCATCCCCCATAACTTAGTCCAAAACTGGCCTAAAAATCGGCTATCTCTGTCGGATATGATGGAATTTGGTAAGCCAAAATGTTTCCATACATGTTTAAAAAATAAATTAGCAGCGCCCTCTCCTGTAATGGTCTTCTTACAGCAAGTTAATCATCTTACTGAATCGATCCACCACAACAAGCAAGTAATCGTTTCCTGACTTGGATGTTGATAATCCCCCCAAGAAGTCCATGGAAATACTCTCCCACGGCCTGGTTGGTACTGGTAATGGTAGATACATCCCTCTCTTTCTATTTGATGGCTTTGAAGTATTGCATAAGATACATCCTCTAATGTACTGTGCTACATCATTATGCATCTTGGGCCAATACATATATCTCTTGAGATTCATTAATGTCTTCTCTCTCCCAAAGTGTCCTGCAACCTGTGATGTATGTGCTTCTCTGATCCAATGTAGTTTATCTGCTTCTAGAGGAATACATAAAGCTACACCTTTGTACATTAAACCATCCTTGAGCAGAAATTCGCTCATGTGTCCCTGAACTATCTTCTTGTACTCTTCTTTAAAATCTTCATCCTTCTCATAAAGCTGAGCATATTCACTAAGGAGTATAGGTTGAGTATGCATTGCCACTAATAGAGCTAAATTAGTGGGTGGTCTTGATAACATATCTGTCAGTTTATTAGTTATCCCTTGCTTGCACTTAATGTTGATGTTGAATTGCTCTAAGTAGGACGACCACTTCATATGTCGAGCTTGCTGTAACTTGGACTGAGTCTGTAGATACTGCAAGGGTTTGTGATCTGTGTGCACCACCACTTGTTTCCCCAGAAGATATGGCCTCCAATGCTTCATAGCTTGATGCATTGCGTATAGCTCTTTGTCATATGTAAGATAGTTTATTACCGATCCTGTGAACATCTCAGAGTGATATGCTATAGGATTCCCATCTTGGAATAGCACTGCTCCTAAAGCATAATTAGAGGCATCTGTTTCAACTTCAAAAGGCCTTTGTAAGTTGGGAAAAGCTAATACATGTGCCTATGTTATCTTCTTTTTCTGTAGTTGAAAAGTGGATTCATGCTTAGCTTCCCACTCAAATATTCTACTAACTCTGGTTAATTCATGCAGAGGAGCTGCAATCTGTGAAAAATGTCGTATAAATTTACGTAGATATTGACAAGCTCCTAAGAAACTTCTTGCCTCAGTGGTATTCTTAGGTGTTGGCCATGAGGTTATGGATGCAACCTTTCCTGGATCCACCTTGATTCTCCCTCCTCCAATTACAAACCCAAGGAAGATTAGCTCTTTTCTTCCTATTTCACATTTCTTACCATTCAGACGTAAGGAATTTTCTTGCAGAACTATCATCACCTTGGTGATATGGTTCAAATGATCTTCCCACATCTTACCGAATATCAGGATATCATCTAAGTAAACGATGACAAAATCATCGATAAATGAACGTATCTTTCATTCATCAAACGCATAAAAGTTGCCGGGGCATTGCATAAACCAAATGGAATTACTAGTCATTCAAACAAACCTTGACGCGTCTTGAATGCTGTTTTCCACGTATCTTCTTCTTTGATTCTAACTTGATGATATCCAGATTTAAGGTCTAACTTGGTGAAGAACATGGCATCCCCTAGTTGATCAAGCAGGTCATCAATCCTCGGTAATGTATATCTGTTCTTTAATGTTATCTTGTTGAGAGCTCGATAGTCCACACACATTCTCCAGCCCCCATCTTTCTTAGGTACTAACAGCACTGGAGAACCACAAGGAGAACAACTTGGTACTATGGCCCCTTGCTCCAGTAGACTTTGCACTTGTTTATTAATCTCCTCAGACTCTAGTATAGAAGTTCTATATAAACTCAAGTTAGGCAGAGAACCATCCCCAATAAGAGTAATCTCATGCTCAACTTCTCGCCTTGGTGGGATAACTGTTTCCTCTTTGAACAAGGATGCAAACTTCTTCTTAATAGAGTCTATGTCACCTTCTTGAGTTGACGAAAGTGAAGCATGTAGAGTGATTTTCCTAGCTTCGTCTACAACTGGTCTAATAAGTAGTAAAGCAAACTTCCCACAAGCATTAATCAATCTCTTCACCAGATTTGTGGTTACGACTTTCATGGGTAAAGAACTCTTAGTCGCTTGTATACGATATTCTTTCCCATCTTTCTTAAATCGATATGTTTTTTCCCTGTGATAGAGAACAGCATCACGTTTCCACAAATAGGGACTTCCAAGAATTACCTGAGCCACATCTAATGGTACTACATCACATACTACCTTGTCGATGTACTTCTCAGTGATGGCAAAACTTGAATTTACACTGAGTTGTTACTTGTAACTCGGTATCTTTCTCTATCCAACCCAATGGGTAGGGCTTAGGGTGGATAGTAGTGGCAAGTCCCAGTTGTTTTACTAACTTTTCTGAAATTAAGTTCTTCTGACTTCCAGAGTCGATTATGACATCAACTACACTTTGTTTTACTTGGATCTTCACATGAATAGTTCCTCTTCTAAATCCACTTCTTCTTTATCAGTACATCCTAACATTAGTGTAAGTTTAGGATCTGCTTGCTCTATCTCAGGTATCTCTTCTACTTCTGCTTTTGCTATCATAGTGGTTTTTCTGTAAGACCGTTGTTCATCTATTTCACAGAACCTTCTTGGTTTGAGATGAGGGTGTAGATTCCAGCATAAATCTTTGAGATGTCCCTTCTTTTTACAATGCTCACATACCTTATCTTGTTCAGACTCTGAACTTTTAATTCGAATTGTTTTAGGATTCTTCTCATCTCCTTTTGTACTTCCTCTACTAGCATTCTTATTCTTGGACTCAACTGCTGTTGCTTTTATCGTAGCATCTTCGATATCTGTTACATTGAAGAGTTTTAACTCTCCCCGTATGTAATCAAGTAATCCTCCTAGATACTTACGAAAAAGTTCATCACTGTCAATATCTAATTCTAACATCAAAGCATGATGATAGAACTCAATAGTGTATTCTTGTACACTTTGGTTGTATCTTTGTCGAAGATGTTGCCACTTGTACCACCTTTCTTCAGCATAACCAACAGTATAAAAGTACTTCCTCATAAGTGCTTTAAACTGCGGCCAAGTCATAGCTTCTGCCTCTTTCTTCTTCTTGTAAGCTTTCCACCAGATTAATGCATGCTGTGATAGTTTAAGACTAGCAAAGGTGATCTTTTGCGACTCAACAAATTGGTGGACAGTGTAATAGGTCTCCAGCTTATCAAGCCATCTGTCCAACTTCTCGGCATCTATCGTGCCATCATAATATGAGATTTCAAGCTTGACTTCAATCTTCAAACCCCCATATGGATTCTGGTTTGGAGTTTCTTCTTCTTCTTCTACGTCGTCCGTCTCCTTATTCCTAGGTGGTCTACCAGTGCAATCTTTATGACTTGTAGAGCTTTGCTTCTGTAACTGTTCCATTAGAGTTCGGACTTGTAATTCTAGTTGCGCAATCTTCTCTGCATCGGTTAACTTTTTACCTTCTTTTGTTTCTCCTATCTTCTTATAATAACTTTCTCTAGGTTTTCTTGGGTCTGGTAATACTTTAGTTGATTCCCCCTGATTTCGTATACTGAAACCGTGTTAAGACCATGCACCACAATAATCCCGTAAGAATCAGAACACGGCTCTGATACCACTTGATACGAAATCAATCAGTGGAACCTAGAGTTTGAACTGTTCGAAGATTTTAAACGATAAAACAAAGAGAAAACAAACACAATAACAAATACTTAGCTTAATCTTCTTCTTTATTACTTTAAAGATTAAACTTCTTCTCAGACTTCTTTCACGTCTGACTTACCCTCTCTATCTCACAACTGCCTCTATATATAGGGAGTTGTGGCTTACAAGTTTGAACTATACTAGGAAAGGAAATCCTACTAGTTTAAGAACTTGACTGAAACTAGAAAACTCAACTAGAGTTTCCTAACTTACACATCTTCTAGTATCTTCTAGATACTGATCTAAGCCACAAATGTAGCTCGGCTAAACCCATTGGGTTCATGGTCTTCTTCTCTTGATACTCCTGTATCACTTGAGACCCACTCGTGATCTTGGATCTCGACCTACAGTTATTGCTTCTGTTAAAAAACCTTCCTCTCCTAAGACTGTAAAGAAATGAGTTGAGAAAAGGCATGTCAAACAGATCATAGAGGATAAACAACCTATCCACACTGGTTTTCAGAAAAATATTAACTTGTCTCTGTTAAATTGCAGAAAAATTATTCATTCCATGGAGACGAATCTATCAGACATGATTCAAAAGACTGATAAACCAGGTATGTCCTCTACTAGCAGCTCGTGGATCCCTTCTAAAAGAAAGAAGAGAAGTTCACGAAGTCCTATAGACAGGACCTTAGTGTCCCCTTCTCAATAAGAGCAAGGACTCTCGCTACTGGTAATCCTTGTAGCGAGAAAAAGTCTAAAATATGATTCTGTTTAAAAAGATTTTTGTTGTACATAAACAAATATTTACCCATTATCTAATAAGACAATAATCTATCATATCTTGTACTTCTTGAGCAATGATCTCCAAAAGAGATGTGTCCACGCTCAAAGGATTATGTGATCCTTTGTCCTGATGGTTTATGATCACCAAAGTCGTCATCATAATTGTCTTACAGCACCTATCTTATGTCTCCTGAAATTGCAGTGAGCCGAAACAAGATTTTATAATATAAAGGTGCTATCACATCATATTAAAGGGTCCAAAATGTAATGACTCGATGTGGATGTCAACACCTTTCTGTACTACTTTTAGAATTTCCCCTGCCTCTGGCTCCTAAGGCAAGAGTCGAGAACAGGATCCATGGGAATCACTATGAGAAAGCCAAAAGGAATATATGTTCTAATCATATTGTTGACATTTTAAACTTATTCGGGGTAAAAAATTGTCTTATGAGATGTACCCATGTGGTCACACTATGCTTAAAAATTATCCTTTTTTATCTCAATAAAACCGTTGTTTAAAGGACGTTCGCAACTTGTTATGAACACAAAACCCGTCCCTTGAAAATCCTAAACTCTGTGTCTGAACCTTATATAAGGTAGAGTAAGGAAGGGTTATTTAATCAGTCCAAAAGAAGGAATTCTTTTCTCCTTAGAACTGAAACTGCAAGATGAACGACAACACATGGACTGTCATTCTTCCTTCCTGTAAAAAGATTCGAATTGAATCCTCAGACAGTGAATCTAGTATGACTCAAGAGAATAAAGCATTATCTACTCAATGCTCAGTTCCATGCATCTCTGAAGAACAAAGAAAGGCATCCGATATGAAACTTGACGTTGTTCTTGAACACGTTTAAATTTTAAGCAAGGAGTTTAACAAACTCACCAATCTCATCACTGACCTCACATCAAGGGTAGCTGCTATTGAACAAGACTGGACTACCTATGAAGAACCAGAGAAGGAGGTAACTGAAGAATAAACTTTTTTTTTTACATTATCTAGATGAGAAAAAATTTATTTGTTCATGAATAAGAGGCATACTTGCCTAAGTCATCTTGACTTTAATTTTTTTGAGTGATATGCTTAAATTGCATCATTTTCATCAATTAATCGAGGTTATTAAATTAAAATCTTAATTGATGATTGCAATGCTTGATCTTAATTGATTATCTTTACGAAGGTATTGCAAAACCGTGAACTTACTTTTTTAGCCATACTACCCGTTCGGGTAAAGCAGTTCATGATAGATTATCAAAATCCATGCTTCTGACTCTTATGGCTAAGAGGAGACGATTTTTGATAATAAGGTACCTCGTTGACTACAATGTTGAACTCCGTTGGATTAAATGTTGTACCTTTAATTCTTAGTCTTACAACCACTAGAAAGAGGTAACCTAATATTTTTTCTAAAGGCGATGGTTGACCGAAACTCTCTGAGAAAGTAGGAAGATTAAACCTTGAATTCCTATTTGACCGTAACTAGCTAGGAAAGAAAAACATATCTATAATTTCTCTTGTGAAAATTGTACCCAAGATATTATCCTAAAACCTTGCTTGGGAAGGTAGTCGCGTTGTTCCTTATGGAATGACACACAAAGGGAGAGTTCTTTTGAACTTGCGCTTCATGGTAATATCTTTTTGGGGAGTGCGGCTGTGGAATCTACGAGAGAATTGCATCTTTTTATCTCTCGTTTCAGGTATGTTTACCTTTGTCTACATTGATTATTGCGATTTTATGAGGATTCCTATATTTCTTTTTCTTTGTCCATTTTATGACAAAAAGGGGGAGAAATCTTGTAGTAAGGGGAAGTAAAATCTTTCTATCTACTACGACAATTGTCTACGGCATTGTCATAGGGGAAGTAAAATCGATGTGCTTGTCATGGCATAACAAGAATTAGTGTATTGAGTAAGGGGGAGAACATATCAAATTGTGTAGTATCTTGAAGCATCGATGCAATATGCTTACCAAGTTTTACATACTACTCAATTGCATAACAAACTCTTGTTGGACTATGTCATTCTAGAAACCAAGATGTGTGGTGACTTTGAGTTTGTTATCTCTACTTTGAATTTTCGCTTTCAGGAACACTCTTATCTGAAGACGCTGAAGATTACAAGAAGATCAAGTACATTATGGTTAGGGCTAAAAGATTTTACTTTTTGAATCCATATGTAAGATTGGTTTTTGTCAATAAAATTGACAAAGGGGGAGATTGTTAGAGCATTGTTCGGTTGAACCCACTGATGTTGCTATCTCAAGTCAGTTGTCAAGTTTATGAGACAAAAACACAATCCTTGATAATTTTACTCTACAACTCGTACTAGGATAGTTCTAGGTAATCGAGACGAAGACTAATGAAGACGAAAACCGAAGCTTACTACTTGATAAATCATAACGTCCTCGCTGAAGGTTTGAAAGGTATTCCCTTTCCGTATCGTTTTTACCATTTCTATCATACCAATAGTCTATGATGTTGTTTATATGATCTGAAGGTATTCTAGGATTTTCGCCATTGCATTTGTCACTCTTGTGATAATTTGTATTGGTAGAGTATGTTGAGTTGTCTCTTGAAAAACAACTCCAACGGTGAACGCGTACATGTAACATATAACCACCTTTGGATTTCAGAGAACGAGCTAAGTCTGTATGAACGCGTACATACAAGTTCAAGAATTCTCTTGAATTTTCCTGAACCCGAAGGACTGCTCTGTGTACGCGTTCACATAAGCCATGCGAAAACTTCCAACTTTCATATCTTGAAGTTTTCGGTCTAGACATAATTTGTTCTCGGACTTATCGTGTCTCGGCCCATGGAATTCAACAACTTAATCCAAGCGATGTTCAAACTAAGTATTTGGACCAGAAGTCGCAAAGCGATGTCCAAACAAGCATTGGACCAGAAGTCGCGAACCTTCGAACAAGGTTGAGTCTTCTTCAACTTTTGGCTTAGTCCAAAGTTCTTAGAAGATTGAGAATGGGTATTCAAGCTATGTACTTTCCTAGTTCCGGAACTTGCTTGAGCCCTACTTAAGGTTGCTTAAACTTTAAGCAAAGCCTCCCTTGGTGATCACTATAAATAGACGACCTTCTTCAGGATACAATCTCAATCCTCTACACATCTGTGTATCCTTGCATAAAGGCTGGTCGTCATCTCGAAGTCCTTTTAGGACTACGACTATTGAAAAGACTTCACTTGAGGATCGTGAAGCACAGGTCGGAAGTAAAATTCCATCATGTATCTTGGGTCGATTGAATTCTTTCAATCTTATCATGACCAAGATTTGATAGAAACTTCGTAAGGTAGATCTTGCATCGTAAATCCTAGAAGTTCCCAAATGCAATTCACGAACTAGGTTTCATACTAAGTTCGTCACGCGTTCGGAGGTAAAGTTGTTTATGCTAGATCAATAAGCCATATTCAACATATCGATTTCCATTAACCTTGACTTTAAGTCTAAAGGAAATCACAATCGTATTCTCGTTTAATCACTTGGATACTTTTAGGCGTCCTGTTAGAGACAGGGTAGCGCTAGTCTTCACGAAGGGCAGTGGAGCAACTCCTAGGCCTGTAAAGGACGTCAGCTAGGGGAATCAAGTACGTAGGCTACTGCGGGAGCCAAGAGACATAGGAGCACATTGGTAGCTGAATTGCTTGTAGGGTGAATTCAGTCTCGATAGAGTCCAGTCCGAAGTCTGAGAGTAGGCTAGCGTCTGTATACCGTTCATACTAAGGGTGTTCACATCTGGACGAGGTCCCGGGGTTTTTCTGCTAGGTTTTCAGTTTCCTCGTTAACAAAATTCTGGTGTCTTGCATTACTTTTCCCTTCCGCATTATATTGTCTCTGATCTATATAATAGAAGTAATTGCAAGTTTGTTGATTCATAACCTTTGAGTGAATCCGTCTCTATTGAGATCTACAAGAACTACGTTCTTGTTAGGGTTCGGTTCTCTGAACAATACTCCGGTTGTTGTTTGAATATTGATTTGTTAGATCGTTCAAACAACCATAATCAACTAGGTTCACGAAAATAAAAAGTTGGTGGTGTATCTCGGTATCCCCGCTTTTTCAAAGGATAATAGGCACGCCGATGCTTTGGCCTTTTATTTCGTCAATGATGACAAATCTCGACATCACTTAATAGCTATAGAGCGAGTGAGACAGTCCTCTGTGGATGAGCGAGAACAAAGGGAGGTATTGGCAACCGACACGGAAGAATCAGCGGAGACAGATTGGAGAATGCCAATACGATATTATCTGGATCGTTTTACACTACCAGGAAAGCAGATCTTAGCCCATCAAGTTATCAGCAGATCGGCGAACTATGAACTTCAAGATGGAATACTATATCGAAGGTCGTTCTCTGGGCCATTGCTGAGATGCGTAACAAGAAAGGAAGGAAATAAGTTGCTAGAATCAATCCATGAAGGGGACTGTGGGAATCACAGTGGACAGCGAGCTTTGGCTCTAAAAGTAAGAATGCAAGGATACTACTGGCCTTGGATGAATAGTGATGCTAAAGAATATGCTCGCCGATGCCAACAATGTCAGCTATTTGGAAGAAGAATCAAGGCGCCGGAAACATCATTAAAATCAGTGCTAAGCCCATGGCCTTTCGCCAAGTGGGGCATTGACATCATATGACCGCTGACTCCAGGATCAGGGAAGAGGAAGTATATCATAGTAGCGACTGATTACTTCACCAAGTGGTGTGAAGCTAAGGCTATCAAGAAGAAGTCAGGCCAAGAGGTATTCAAGTTTATTTGGGAAAATATATTTTGTAGGTTCGGCGTCCCAGCAGTGATTTGCACAGATAACGGGAAAGAGCTTGTTGGTGATAACATCAGAAAGTTACTCGCCAACTACAGTGTCAAGCTAGGGAAGTCAATTCCATTGTACCCGCGGAGCAATGGACAAGCATAAGTTACAAACAAAACTATTGGAATGGGGTTGAAGAAAAGAGTGGAGCCACACAAGAAGGCCTGGTGTGAACATTTACATAATGTTCTATGGTCATATAGGACCACGGTTAGAGAAGCCACTGGGGCATCACCCTTTTTACTCACCTTTGGCGCTGAGGCAGTACTTCCCTCTGAAGTAATCTTACCAACAACAAAGCACGAAGCGTGGGAGAAGAACCTAAATACCGACTTAATTCTAGCAAGACTTGATGATTTAGAAGAACAACGATTGATCGCCCTTACACACATGGAGAATTATCATCGCCGACTCTCCCGCGAATACAACAAACGAGTCATCCCTAGAGAGTATCAACCCGGCGAATTGGTCTTGCGAGAAATCCCACCTTCTCAGCGAAAAGGATGCAGGAAATTTAAGCCAGTATGGGAAGGCCCATATATTATTAAAAGAGTGGCGGGGAGTGGAGCATATGTGTTGATTGATGAGCATGGTGTAGAATTACAACATCCTTGGAACGCTAAGTTCATTAAAAAGTATTATCCTTGAAGCTACAATGTAAAAATCCGGGGACAACGAATCTTATTAGCGGCGAACAATGTACAAGTCTTGGGCGGGCATAATACCCAAGAAATCTTATTAGCTTATGTAAAACAACAACGAATAAGATCCGGGGACGTAGGTTTTCTATTATGCGGCGAACCCCGTTAACAAATTGTTGTGTTATTTAATTTCGCTGATTATTCTGACTGCGCCGATGTTTAAAGCCTACTGGCTTCGCCGAAATAACAAAGCTAAAAAAGCTATAAACCAGAGAAAGGTTTCAACAAGAAAATTAAATACAATATACTGAGGCAAAAAGCCATAAAACAAAACCCTGATCAGGTATTGTGTTAAGTCCAAGCGCCATCTATAAAGGCATAATGCCGTCGACTATAAAAGTCAATTGGAGCTAAGGGCTCTTGTCAAAAGGCTTGCCTATTTTATTGAGTGAACAACCCCCTTGTATAGTAAGTCTGACCCACACTAGTAGTAAGTCCGGTCGCGTTGCTTGTTGGTCTGTAAGTGTTTGGAGAATAAGACCCTACGACGGGAGCCACTATGTAGCATCACAAGCGAGAGCCACTGTAATTAGACTACTCGGCGACCCAAACACTTATAATAGGATCGCTGACGGGCACAAGTAACATTGCGGGTGGTGTGCTAGTCTGGTGCTTTATGTAGTAGTTGGCGGTACAAGCAATGGACTTCACTCAATAATATGTCAAGACAATAGCGATAGCATAGAGATCAAAATGCTCTGTGCTAGCTAATTGAACAAAATAGAAAGTTTTTCATTACTTGAACTGGTAAAGATGTTAACATCAACATACAAAGCAGCTGACACTAAACCAAAAGCGAGGGAAATAAAGACAGCCAACGAGAAAGGAACGATTAACCAACTGAGAAAACTCCAGTTTGTTTGGGAAAAATACGAAAATTACTTAGAGAAAGTATCTAGACTTGATGGGTAGCAGAGGCATCTTCTTGGTGAGCTGTCGTATTGCTATACGCCGAAGGAGCTACAATCTCAACTGCTTCCTGTGTAGCACTCTGATCAACAGGCATAACCGGCTCTATATCTCTTGCATCTTTGTCCGTTTCATTTTCTCCTATTTCCTCTTCTTCATCTTCTTCTTCCTCGTCGTTCTCTCCATCATCGACTTCTTCTTCTTCTTCTTCCATCTCCTCTTCTACCTCTTCTTCCTCTTGCAACTCGCACTCCTCCTCTGGAGTGTTAGCCTTCTCCAACTGGGCTTTTGGCGAGTTGCTCAGGAGTTGGTAAAACATAGGCAGGAGGCACATCGAGGTTGTGCTCAGGACAAAACTTGTTAGCAAAATTTGTGCTCCGATGAAGGCAGCCTTGACAACATCCTCTTCAATTTGCTTCTCTTGTTCTTGAAGATCATCCTTTGCTTCTGCTAACTCAATTTGGAGGCGGTCGCGAACCTCCTCCAGTTCTTGAATCATAGCAGCATGGGCTTTAATTTCAGTCTCGCACTTGAGATGATCCTGGAGCTTCTGAGATAGCTCGTTAATCTTCCCAGGGCAAGCTTTGTGATCTTTGAGCTTTACCGAAAGTTCGATGATCTCCTTTTCACGATCCTGAAAACCCTTGAGGACCTCGTTTTGTCGACTTGCATCATTTCTCAAGTTTTGAATTTGAGCTGGAAACATGCCAGAGAAATGTGTAGTTAGAAAAAAAAAGACAGGAAATAAACTTAAGGGGTTGTGGGCACACCCTAAGAAGCTACCTTCTAGATCGTGGACATATCTTCGCGCACCCTCCTGAGCTTCCCTAAATTGAGTCATGTGAAATTCAAAATTTTGGTCGGCGCAAGGACCTAACATCTGGTTAATTTGTTGTTGTTGGGTAGAACATTGTTGGTATAACTTGATAGCTAGGGTTTGTTGCCTCGCCGCAGTATCTTTCCAGCGTTGAATTTGAAACTCTGCAGTTTCTTTTTCGGTGCTTAAACAAATAACTCGGGAGGCCAAGTCGTCGGCCCTGGATTTTTCTCTCTGTCATAAGGAAGTAGCCCGCGCATGATTGATTTCCGCTTCTTCCTTGGCCTAAATGGCAGTTTCTCGACGAAGTGCATCATCACGTTGGCCAACCATCTAGCCTAATTCCCATCGAGTAGCTTGATAAGTATGACACAGGTTTCGTATAATATCATCGGTTTGGTCCAGTTCTCGGCGACACCACTTAAGATCTTTATGATAATCAAACAGTTGATTACATTTCCTAGCGTTGTTACGTCTAAGTTTTTCGATTTCGGACTCAGCTCGTTTAAGCCTATCATCATCGGGGAAGTGGCAACCTTGGAAGGCATAAAATCTAAGGGTCGGAGAACGAAAGAGCCAAACACCTTTAAATAAAGCATGAAAGTTCAAGTATAACTTACTTTGCTGAGTTGTTACTTGTAGGCTTCGTTTCCTAAGCTCACCCTTCAACCTCTCGACCTCTTGTCCGTGATTTGAGGAATCTCGTTCAAATCCACGAATCTTCTCATTGAGAGTGAGAAATTCTCGCTGAAGACCTTCGTTCGCCGAGGCAAGACTTAAAGTATGATGAAAATGCTGAAAGAGATACCTAGAGCGTCAATAAAAGCTACACCAAAATAATAAGGGGAGTCTAAAATACATACCATGTTAAGAAGGTTGAAATGCTCCTGATAGGATATGATGGAAGCGGTCTTATGGAAGTCAGGATGATGAACAAACCCAGGACGACTGTACTTGGCCAAAACCTCGAAGTACTCAGAATCCTTACAATCTTCTGCTATACTGAGCTTATCAAAGGCTTCAACGAGTAAGTTAGACACATTGACGAGCTCTTTTCCAGGACCCCTGGAATAAGGAGTGGAAGTATGCCGAGGCAACCTATCAAGAACAACCAAGCCAGAGAGATGTGGCTCCAGAACAGAAGAAGATGGAACTTGGCGAGTGGTAGTTAATTCTTGATGGTTCAAAAGAGAAGATGGTTTGCTCATGTCATGATCGTCGGTGTTATCAGGCATCTCAGTATCATGGCCTAAGTGCTCATCAGGAGTAGGAGTTTGTTTGCTAGTCTGACCCATCTCATGAGCACCAGTCTCAGGAAGCCTCTCGGACATCTCAACCTCAGGGGGGCTTAGACGAGTCATCTTTGGGCTGCTGATCGACATTCGTACTTGAGTTGGTAGTTTGGTCGGAGATATTCTCGGAAGGATACTTGGAGGAGGAAGCTTCGCCGAAGTTAGTTGACGCTTCTCGCTGAGCGGCAGTCGGCCTTTTCTTTGGGGGAGGCTGGACGTCAAGTTTTACCCATGTCATTTCAATTCATGAAACAAACAGAGGCAAATGTATACATATATTAAAATACAAGAGAGAGCGTTTGTTACCTGAGTTGAGCCATCGGTTGCTCCTCGACTTCTTTGAGTCCGAGCAGTAGAAGTAGTAGTCGGAGTACGGACTTTGACAAAGCTCAAATCAGGGTTATTGGGGAAATTACCTTGTTCATCCTTAGCATATTTACTTTCGTCAGGCCAAACCACATTCCAGAAAGTATGTTCGGTGAGATAAGAATGTTCTGCAGGAAAGCTCTCTCGGATAAGGGTTTTTTCTTCGTCCAAACAACCCCTTAGCCAAGGTCCTTCGACGACGCAAGGAAGGTTGGAGAAACCACTCTCATTACTATGACGGACAGTGGCGATATCCTCAGTACTAGTAAACTCTACGTCACCGAGGAGGAGATCCTCTTTCTCGAGATTCTTCTTGGGAGTAAATATGGTAGCCCAAGGTTCAGTTTTTCGAGTACAGGGAGCCACATGATATTGCTCGAGAAACCTTTTCAATGTGTACTCCGAAGCAGGATGAGATTGGAGTTTGGCGAGGGTAGGATAGTCAGTTTTACCTTCTCGACGTTTACTCCACTCCGTCATAACTCGAATAGCATTGTTGGTTAGTTGAAAAGGGCTTCTGTTAATCGCCTTGAGAAGATCGACAATGAAGGTGTTATGGGGATTGTAGAGAGGAAACTTCAGCCCTGCTTTCAGTTGGCCGAAAGTAACTACAACTCAGGTATCACTAGTCTTGGAATGACGAAGATCTTCGATAGTCATCAGAGTAAAGCATGTAGGGGTACCAGGGAGAACTGAAATTTTAGGGTGAAGGTGATCAACTACGGCAGTGGTACAATACCTGGGCCAGTTTTTCCAACTGACTCTTTTAGGTTTGGTGTTTTTGGGTTTGGAAGACGAAGAAGCTTGAACGACAGAAGCCATTAAAACAGTTTCAGAGACACCGTAGAACTAGAACTCACCGGACAAAAATGGCGGCAGTGAGAAAAAAAGGTTTGAAGAACAATCAAGAACTGGTTGGAAGATACAACCCAACTCAGAAATGATCAAAAAGGGTTAAGAAGGAAAGGGACTCAAGTAAGAAGGAAAAGAGAACAACACACAAAAATTAGAAGAAAGGTTTTGACAGCGGCTAAACTAGGCTTTAGAGCTCTGAAAAACTTAAGATAAGAAGAAGGGAACTAAAAAAGAACTAGATCTGGAGAAAAGGCTACTATTTATAATGGTGAAGGAAATGAACCGGCGCATCAAGTCAACCAGTCAAAAGTAAAAGGAATCAATGCATGACGAGATCGTGGAAGAATGACAGGTGGAGAGGAAAAGGCTTCGTATTTTCGGCGAACCAAGAAAATTTCATCCCCAACGGCTAAAACTCTAGGAGAAGAAAGAGGCAAAATGTGAGTGTAGAAAATACCTTCGCCGCATAAAAGCATTTTAGAGGAGAAATCATATGAGAAGCCTACCGCTGAGGAGTATGAAATCATTAACGAAGGTTCACAACGACATATGAACCTGAGAGAAGAAGCATAACATGGCGAGTTATAGTAGAGCGAAAGAATGCGGAAAAAGGGTTGATCAGCGAGATAAGACACGTCATCCTTGGTAGTTGAGAAGTGGTTGGGCATTTAAGAAGAGTCAGAACAGATATATTGTCAGGCTTGACCCATTAACTCAGTGGAAGCTGCGTCAGCAATCCTTATCCAAAGAATATTCGATCGCCAATGCTGGTAGAATAGAAAGTAAGGTCGCCGACGTTATGAGTCGGCGAGTGGAGAGAAATAAGTGTCAGTGATGTGGTTGTATGTATTAGCTGTAATCAATTATGTAAGAGTCTACAAATAGCGAGTGAACCCACTGGAAAAAGGGTTGAACATTTCTTGGTTTGGTCTAGAGAGAGGAAAAGTAATCATCTACTTGCTCTCCTTAGCCCAGCGATGAGATTAGGGTTCTTGTAGAGAGATCAGATTCAGAAGATTAGCAAGGTGAGAGATGTAATTAAACTTATTCTAGTGGAAACCCTTGGATGTAGTCCTCATTAAGGAGGGCGAACCAAGTAATATTGGTGTCAAGTGTCTCTAACCCTTTAACTCCTTATTATCTCGTGTCTGAATGATTCTGTGTATACATGTGTATGATTATTTGGGTGTACTATCTAAGATCTACCCATTGGGATTTTAAACAGTTACACATTCTGTATCAATCCTAAAGCATATCGCGTCAAATAATTTAACCCAAGCACGCCACTTCAAACGGAAAGCATAAATAATCAACAAAATCACATAAACGAATAAAAATCAAGTGTATGAAGTGAAATTCTGAGTCATTAAATCATTACGAAAATATCATCATTGGAGTCTCCACAATTGAAATAGGTTTCCACCTAAACCCTAGTTACAAAGGTCTTTCAAAACATGGCTTTCTCAAAAGCCATAAATATTCATAAGAAGAAAAAGTAATGCAAACCCTATATACGTTCTTCGGCCTCCTCTTTCTTGTCGTCGAGAGCTCTTCCTCCTTTCCGTCTCCACTTTTGGCCGTCGATCCAAAACCAAAGATAGCCTCATGTTAGGTTTCTGTCTCCTTTTATATCTTCTGTGTATTGCCGACTGAAATCTTCCCACCATGGATCACCGCAGTAACCCATTTAAAACACTCGACGAGCCCACCACTTTAGCCCAATAATTCTTCATGATCCTTGCTGTAAATCAAGCTCAAACCATTCCCAAAACTCACCGACAACGACACACTTTCTTGACTGGATTCTCGCATCCAATTCTTTCCAAAACTTCATAAACTTCTGCATTTAAAAGTTCCCTGCCATTCTTAACCTTCAGTCCTTTATTTTAATCCGTCGCAAAGCATCTCAAACGAATGGCTAACCAATGTCAATAGCTCAATTCAGTGATTCTAGTCGCAACTGAACTGAACTGTTGATTCAGTCTTTTAATCGAACAACTCGTGGGCACAAACTAAAATGGGTGGGCATAGTTGAGTCTATTGTGTTCTTCAGACCTTTGTAAATCCCCTCCTGCAATCGTTAATCCATAATACATGAACCATACATGAATCTCCTGCTTTCACTACTTCCAATCCATAACCCAACTGTACAGCAGCAACCTCCAATTCATCATGAAACTAACGACATAAACATAAGTTCTCCACTATGTTTCGCAGCTTCAGTCCTAACCCATCAAAACCCACCTACTCCTGGTTTATCTCGAGCTCACAAACACCCTTAATCTCCTCCGTACTGACCCCTTGTTCTTCGGCAGTACAACCAGTTCAGTGAAAACTGAACTGTAGACATGCGTCAGAATGAGGTAAAGAACCAGACGCTTCTGATTTGAATAGAGAGAGCCAGCCCCGATCCAGAAGTCGTCCGTCTTCATCAACTTCAGTGGATGATCCTTGGAAGACCTGAACAAATATGAATCGGCGCCCAGTAATCTCTTTAGGAACCTTAATGGCTGCGTCCTGCAATGCATGTGGCTGTCTCCAGTAATTCATCTAGTTTCCCCTTATCGAATGAATGCCCCTTAGCGCCCACGTGGCTGATGATAGTGTTTGCCCTGGAAATGCCCTTTTGTGCTCACTTTGGTGGTTTTTTCTCTTTTTCCTCCGCATGACTCCATATTAGCTACAAAATGCAAACAAAACGTAAAATGCAACTAATACAACAAAAATAGCAAAGAAAGCATAATCAATTAATACTTTAGAGAGGTGTTTTAGACAGTTATTATCAAACAAAATGTAGATTTCGAAACCTAAATATTGGTTATCTTTGAATGCGTATTTCGAAGTTCAAACTCTATCATTTTTTATTTGTGCTTCAATGAATTAATGAGTTTGATATTATCAGTTTGAAGTTTGAATTTTTTCATCTTCAATGTACAAGTAAGTTGGTTTGAGTCATCGTCAGAAATATGGTTCGTCGCTCTAGTTAGTTAACACATGATTTCTGATCAATACTGTACGTGATTAGATCTTCGTATATATATACTACTTGATAAAATATTCAATTGATTATTCTTTTGATATTTGATGTGAATTCTTGGATATCATTAATGTGAATATCTACTTTGGAATCGATAATTCATGAGGATCAACATTTTGCTATTACTCGGAGAATCATACACGGTACTTTCAATGGTATATCTTTATTGTATGATTCGGAATGTCCTTGAAACTACGTGTTCACTTAGGCTTAACACACAAGGCTTGCCAATGTCTGCGATGATACGTTTATGCGGAACGTTAGCCACATTGGACCTGATCCCACTTCCACCTAGGATCGTTCTAGCCGTCCAGCAAAGCCTAGGAAGTAATGTCGACATTATCAAAGCTGATGACGACATTTGGAAGTTAATAATACCACAAGATGATTTTCGAATCCAAGGACACGGATTTCGAATGAACTCTATCCCAGGGAGTATATTTGGTATGCACTATATTTCGAATTAATGAAATATCCAAATATATCTTATTGAGTATGATTTTCTTTGAATGCTTTTGGCAAAATATTTAATGGAATGTCTTTCTCATTAATGTAAAATGCTAAAGTATTACTCCCTCTGTTACAATTATATAGGCAGAGGAACCAAATCTCTTAGATTAAGAAAACATTTTTGAATTCATAAATTTCAATGTTTTTTCTTGCTTTTCCTTTTGTCTTATTACCAACACAAGTACCTATGTATTATCAATAAGGGTATAAGTTGTAAAAAGATGCCTTGATAGTTGAACTCCGCCTATAAATTGAAACATGAAAAGTCCTAATTCCTCCTATATAAATATAACGGAGAGAGTCGATCTCATTAAATGCTATGAGTCTATGTGAGGAATTTCGGAATTAATATGGAAATGTGCTTTAATGTGTTTCCGAAATTAAGTTAGCCTCATTTCAAAGCTAAGCCTTAGTCATTATAAATAGGAGTGGTATCTCTCCTGAAATCTTTGTCCCTCTACCAAGTTTCATTATTCGGAAAAGTAAGCTTGTGTTATTCACTTTTCCTTTCACTTACATTTGAGCTTTTGCTCTCGGTCTGGATTAGTGCAAGTCTTCTCTTGGGGATCGAGAAGACTAGAAGTACCTCTTCAGGGAAACTAGTTTATGTTTACTAGTCTTCTTTGTATTGTACTTGTGTTCTGTTATATCATGTCTATCAAAGTCTTATGATCTTGTTTATACTAAGGTCCTTATCTTCTGCTATAAGATCATTCAAGATCGTAGTGATAAGAACATATTCTTTATTTATTAGCCTGGATTTGTCAGCAAGCCGCTTTCGGTTTGTGTGCATAACTTATAGATATTGAGTGGAATCAAGATCGTTGTTATTGGATTTATTTTTGCAGGTACATTGTTCTTCACGGTCATACACATTGTACTGCATCCGTTTATCGCTTGATTCCAACTGGGACGACAAGGTTGCTCTTTCGGGATTTTTTGTTTCAAAACCTTGTTTGATATCTCGAGGGGTTTATTACCTAGTAAACTGAAATAACCTCGCTCTTGGTGTAAAACGACTTCAGTGAAATATCAGTTAAGTTTCCAAGTATATCATTTAGTGGTTTGACCTACCGCTATTTGGTTGTTGTTCATAAGGTTGTAGTCGTCTGATTGGAGGTCGGGTAACGATAGTCTTCACGAAGGATCGTGGAGCAACTCTTAGGGAAGACAGTAAAGGACGTTTGTTTCTCTAAGGGAGTACATGTGCGTGATCACCTTGTTGTGGTTGGAGGCGCATGAATAGGGGAAATCTTTGTGACTAATAGTCGTATTAGGGTCATATTGTTTACACCAACTAGGTCGAAGTCTGATAGTAGGTGTGTCGGCGGTTTAATTCATAAGAGTATTCAAACTGGACTAGGTCCGGTTTTTTTTTACGAGTTTGTAGTTTCCTAGTTAACAAAATTCTTGTGTGTACTTTACTTTATTTCCCCATTATATTTGACTTGTCATTTACAATTAAAGTATCGTACTTGGTTGTTGACATTGCCTTTCGTTATCTTGAATTGAATCCCTTTGTGTGAATCAATCAGTTACGAAAGAGATCTTGTTCTTGAGTTCTTGATTAAACTAACCGTTAAAGGTTTGACTTATAGGTTGCCTAAAATAAAAGATTGGTGGTGTACTCGGTACCCTCGTCTTTTCAATTGGTATCAGAGCAGGCAAACACCTTAAGATCTAACAATTTGTGTTTGACTCAATCCAACCCATAAGAAATGGGTCAAAGTTATAAAATAAAAGAATAAAAAAAGGACCCAGTAAACATATCACAAGATTATAATGATAGGCGTGAATACCTAACTACTGAAAATGATAAACTGTTAGATTTTAGAAAACATATTGATTCACTAGTTAAAGAGAAAAGACTCACTGAAAAAGTTGGAGTCACAAACCGCTGAATGCAGTCAACTTCGTTGCGGGGTGGATCTTTTTTGTATGCAGATATAGGTTTTGAAGAGAAACTGAGCAACAATGTCCGTCGTGATGAATTACTAAATACAAAGATAGCTACTGGTTGTGAAAAAATAAGAGTACTGGAAGAAGATATTGTTTTTCTAAAGAAATTTGATATCAGTGGTGAACTCGAGAAAAAAACTTTATTTCGAAAAACGTTTCAAGATCGTGAAGAAACTATATGTTAATGGACTATCGATTGTGAAACTCTTAGGGATAAGTGTTCTCAACGGATATTGTGTCTTGAAGATGAATCAAGTAGTAGTCATTCTCGAGAAAATCAATTGAAAAAAGATCTTGATATTTCTCTTGAAAAAATCAAAAGTCTGGAAAAAGAAAAAGAAAGCTATAACACATTGAACTAAAAAATGGGAGCAAATAGAAATCTTCGTGTTACAAGAGATTTGGGCTATAAGGGAATAGATGCTCCTAACAAAGAGAAAAATTGTGTTAAAGCTAGAAATTTTGTCCAACTGGATGATACAAGAAAAATTATCAATGAGCAACTTAGAGCGTTGCTAGGTTGAACCCACTGATATTGCTATCTCAAGTCAGTTGTCAAGTTTATGAGACAAAAACACAATCATACAGACTTTGCTCATTCTCTGGAATGCCATAACCAACACATGTACACGTTTACCGTTGAGG
>JAJJMA010296902.1:39411-65486 GCA_023529015.1 Papaver nudicaule
AATCGAGTTTCTCGAAACTTGAGTGTTTTTCTCAAATACCCAAATATTTTCGAGACCCTTTGTCAATTCTTTTTGACAAAAAGGGGGAGAAATATTGATAGCTTGACTCGTTCAGTGCTTGGTCTTTGACAATAAGCAGTATCATATGGGGAGAAAAATGCATGTGCGTATATTGAAAAATGAATGAAAGCATTAACTAAGGGGGAGTAACAATAGATGTTACTAGCACTATAGACTTTCGCGCAGTTGATAACAATACGTCGGACTTGATAGACATCTGAAACTTACATTTAGGGGGAGTAAGTGTATTGGTTATCATTGATGTTCCAATTTTGTGTGCAGACTAGCATATTTTGCAGGTACTATTGATGTGCGGTGTTGTCAAGCTATTATGTTTGAATTTTCCCGTTATTCTATGTAAAGAGTTTTTATCGCTAAAATTGATAAAGGGGAAGATTGTTAGAGCATGGCTCGGTCAACCTCAGTAAGTGTTGGTATGTCAAGCTTAGTTGTCAAATTTAGTGATCAAAACTCGACCGCTTGAAACGCAAGTTATGTAAAGAGACTTCATTAAGTTAGCTTTAGGTTGTGGAAGATTTTTGGTAGGATTTAGAATCACTACATGAAGAGTCGAAGAAGATCGAGGAGCAAACAAAGATATCAAGCTTCGCATTCAAGAGGTTAGTGAATCTAAATAACGCGATTCCATAATTACCATTGTCTTTTACACTTGTGCTACAAATGACAGAACATAATTTAATGCTTGCGCTTTACGTTATGACTTGATCACTTGTGATCAGTGTGTCTTAAGATATAACTCCACAGTATTTCTTTCATTGTTGTTGTAGTTATGACGTTCCATATTGCTTAGATCTTTCTTTTCTTCTCCGCCTATAAGTAATATATATAAGGTTTTTCCTAAAACATGCGAGTTGGATAATAGCAGTTGAAAAGACGAGGGTACCGAGTACACCACCAATCTTTTGTTTTAGGCAACCTATAAGTCAAACCCTGAACGGTTCTTGTAATCAAGAACTCAAGAACTAGATCTCTTTCGTAACTGATTGATTCACACAAGGGAGTCAATAGAAGATTCCGAAAGACTATGTCAACAACCAAGTACGATAGTTTAATTGTAAATGACAAGTCAATGCGGAAATAAAGTAAAGTACACATAAGAATTTTGTCAACGAGGAAACTACAAACTAGTAAAAAAAAATCGGGACCTAGTCCAGTTTGAATACTCTTAAGAATTAAGCCGCCAACACACCTACTCTCAGACTTCAGACCAGCTAGTGCAAATAATATGACCCTAATACGAATATTAGTCACATAGATTTCCCCTCAGTATTCCTACGCCTCCAACCATAACAAGGTGGTCACGCACATGTACTCCCTTAGAGTTGCTCCACAGCCTGTTGTGAAGACTATCGCTACCCGACCTCCAATCGGACGACTACAACCTTATGGAAAACAACCAAATAGCGGAAAGTCAAACCACTAAATGACATCCTTGGAAACTTACAAATATTTCACCGAAGTCGTTTTACACCAAGAGCGAGGCTATTTAATTTTACTTGGTAATAAACCCCTCGAGATATCAAACAAGGTTTTGAAACCAAAACTCCCGATAGAGCAACCTTGTTGTCCCAGTTGGAATCAAGCAATATATGGATGCAGTACTATACATATGACCGTGAAGAACGGTGTACCTGCAAAAACAAATCCAATAACACCGATCTTGATTCCACTCAATATCTATAGTTTAGGCACACAAACCGAAAGCGTCTTGCTGATAAATCCAGGTTAATAGATAAAGAGTATTTTCTTATCACTACGATCTTGAGTGGCCTTTTAGCAGAAGAGAAGGACCTTAGAATAAACAAGGTCGTAAGACTTTGATAGACGTGATAGAACAGAACCCAGGTACAATACAAAGAATACTAGTAAACATAAACTAGTTTCGCCCTAAAGAGCTACTTTTAGGCTTCTCGATCCCCAAGAGAAGACTTGCACTAATCCAGACCGAGAGCAAAAGCTCAAAGGTAACTGAAAGGAAAAGTAAATAAACACAAGCTTACTTTTCCGAAGAATGAAACTTGGTAGAGGGACAAAGATTTCAGAAGAGATACCACTCCTACTTATAATGACTAAGGCTTAGGTTTGAAATGAGGCTAACTTAATTTTGGAAATACATTTAAAGCACATTCCATAATAATTCCGAATTCCTTACATAGACTCATAGCAATTTAATGAGATCTAATACTTTAGCATTTTACATTAATGAGAACAGATATTCCATTAAATATTTGGCCAAAAACATTCAAAGCAAATAATACTCAATAAGATATATTTGGATATTTCATTATTCGAAATTTGGTGCTTACCAAATATACTCCCAGGGATAGAGTTCAATTCGAAATCCGTGACCTTGGATTCGAAAATCATTTTATGAAATTATTAACTTCCAGATATCGTCATCAGCTTTGATAATGTCGACATCACTTCCTAGATAAAAAGTATTAACCTAGCTCTTAACTAGCTCCTAGCTTCTCAGTGAATACAGTCCAAATCAAGGGGAGTTGAAGAGATAGAGCTAACTGCTATAACTTTTGAACCAAATAGATCAATCCGATATGATTTTATGTAGGAGTCCATATCGGTGTAAGAAGGACAAGTGCATTTAGAAGGCATCTTAAATTGTGAAGCAAAGAGCAGTGGCAGAAGAAGTAATTAAAAAAATCAAAACAGAAGAAAGAAGAAAGAAGAAAAACAATAAAGCAAATAAGGAGAAATTACCTTAGAATGAAATGAGGATTAGAAGCAAAGTTCCTGAAGAAACAAAGATTAAATAAGCAAGAAAAAAAAAAATCATTGATAGAGAAAGGGGTTTGAAGAAGATGAAGAATTGAAGAAGAAGAGAAAAATGCGGAAAGAGAAGACAACTTGAAGATTTTTTAGTAAAATGAAGATTTAAGAGAGATAGTATTTATAGGGTAAAGGGAATGACAATCGGCGTATCAAGTCAATAGGGGAAGAGTGAGCAAAAATTCTGGGATGCATGCGGTTACAAGTAAGTGGGACCAGGTCTGTCTGTCATGTGCCTAGGGGGTGCCTCTATCCGGAGTGTCAGTCATTACCCTTTTATGTGTCTATGTCTGGTATTATGTACAGTTTTGTGGCCCCTAGTTATTAAGGGTGCCCTGTGTATTTGTATTTTCTCCATTTTGTTAGATGGACAACACGTGTTAGAGTGTGGAGTGGGTCATTTACAGATAAGGATTTGTCTGAGAGAGTATAAAGTGTTTGCTAGAGTCTGTATTTTCCCTTATCGATTTGAATAGAATTGTTCTTGAGGTTGATTTTGCAGAGGTTCCGGTTACTTTGCTTGGTTTCTCGATCTTCTTGTTGTGGGAACACAACAGTTGGTAATCAGAGCCATAGCTTTTGGCTACGCTTACAACGAAAGATCTATCCGAGTTTTCTCAACTATCTTCTAAAATAGAATCCGTGGTTACAAAATCTTATTTCGAAGTTGTGATGGAAAAATATTTTGGGAGAAATGGTGAAAAATATTTTGGAAAATTGGGTGAAAAATCGGATTCAGATATGGAGGAGACGGTTATCGTTGAAGACTTGGTTCCTGAATCGATTAATGACTCTTCAATTACATCAACAGATGAAGAAGAAGATGAATTAGAGCTAATTATTCCCCCTTTTTTTTTTTTTCTTGAAGCTGAGGATTCTGAATTGACGATTTTGTCATTTTTCCTTGAAGAAATTGCAAAAACTGAAATTAATGATTTCACCAAACGAAGTCAGGTAGAAATTGGTGACACAAAGTGTGAGGAAAACGATTCCTTAAAGGAATCGATCATTCTTCACAACAAACTAGTGGGTAAGAATCGTTTTGTTCTTCTATTTGATTATAATCGAAGGATATTCGATCGTGGGAAATGTGAAAAGATATCAGCGATTTCTTATGAAAAAATATTTTGTCTAGAGATTTCTGATCGTGGGTACCAACCAGATCCTTGTTCTACAAATTCTTTTTTGGAGACTAAGCTGTTTGTTAAAATGTCTGCAAGAATTATACATTTTACATTTCAAAATTCTGATTGGGTAGTACAGAGTTATATTCATTTTCATCTAAATTATATTCCTCATTGTTCCGTATATGATCGCGACAAGGGATTTGAGTTCTCTGGAAGGTATTCTTGGGATGTTCAAAGTTGTTATGAAATCCTTGTTGCTGTACTTACTTCTTTTGTGGGTGATTATGAAGTCTGTGTGGTATTAGCTGATTGGAGCTCAATTTTTAGTGATTCGAAAAGTGTGAAGTCAGTTTTTAGGTTGATTTCTAGACATGGGTTTGGATATGAATTATGGTCTGTGCATTCCATTATATTTATATGTATTGGTTTGGTAAAGAATTCCCATGAAAGAAATGTCACTCAGAGTCATGGAGAGGGTGAAACACAGCTTGAACATGCTTTATTTGGGTGGCTTCATCTTCCCAAAGTGGGGAGCAACACCTTATATCACTTCAGACTTAGATCCTTCTTACAGTCACTGCTGCTTGCACCTAATATATGTGGGAGTTGTAAGGTATCATCTCAGTTGGAGCTGATGCATGGATTGGTTGAGGAGATTATAGTTCTGCATGTTGGGTTACTATTTGATGTGTGTAAGGAAGTGCTGCTGCAGGGAGATAACCCATCTTATTTAGCTCATTCTGCCGCAGGGCTGGTAAGGATTGTTTTACTTTGAAAATTGAATATTCTTGTATGTTATATGATCGTGGCAAAGGATTTGAGTTCATTGAGAGTTTTTCCTGTAGTCTTGGATGTGGTTCAGTAATGCCTGTTGGTATATGTACTTCTTATGTGATTGTTTGCAATGGGTCATCCTTACTGGATGATTACAGTGAGAGATCTGTTCATGTTCTTGTTCTAGAACATGGGTATCAACTGATAATTCTGTTAGAGGACTTCATTGTGCTTATCCTGCACTATGTTGAAGCAAGTGATTGTGGTCAGCTCTATTTTGAAGTACCAGTGATCACTATGACTGTGCTGCAGTTCCTTCACAAGAAGTGGGAACTTCCTTCGGTGTTTCTTATTCCTCTGCCCACAGGAGGCCATAGTTGTTACTTGTTACAGATTATTGGGTGATTTCTTAAATTGGAAATTCAGAATGTCGGGTGTTCTTACTGTAGGGCTGGATTATCTGAGGTGGAAGTTCAGGTGGCTATACACAAAGTTATGGGGTGCAGGTAAGGTCAGCTGGACCAAGGTGACTCTCTTATCAGCTGGGTGCAATGTTACAGACAGGTGCATCAATTATGGATCAGTTATGCATGACTAATCTGTTTGCATGGTTGAATTGCTGGGTCTCTTAACTGCTGTGAGTTATGGAAGTCTGGCCAGACGAAAGAGAGTAAGGAAGGTATACCCCATTTCTGCCATACTTGTTCTGTGCTCCTTGTGTTATACCCAACATTTTTATTTTTCCTATATACAATGGTTGTCTCTGGGTTATCAAACAACAAGAGGCCATGTCAAATTGAGATACTATGAGAAAATGGTGGAAACTCGGTCCATGTTCACTGAAATTCGTAATATAACTTTGAGAATGATTGAGGTGTTGTTGGAGTGGGACTCTCTTTGCTTCTCTGTGTGCTATTGGAGCTTGTGTCGATGTAGTTTCATTGCACTGCAAGGGAAGGACCCTGACAAGTGGATGAATAAAATTGATGCAACATGTTATACATCAATGAGGGTGGAATCTCTACAGGCACTGAAACATCCTTATTATTGCACTCAGTTGTTGAGGCAATCTGTGCAGAAGAAGCTAGTGGGCTACTTGAGGTGGAAGTACAGATTACTATCCTCTCAGTGTGGCATCCTAACAGAAGTTCAAGGAGGCGGACATATGGCTACACAAGCTGAGAGAATTAAAGCCAAGAACAAGCAGCTCTGTTTGCAGGAGGAGACTGAATTGGCTATTGGGCTCTGTTCTGGAGCACTAACGGGCCTCCTAAGGATATCCACTACAGTCCTTTCTACTGGGCTTGACTTATGCACTGGAAGCAACAACCCAAGTAGTCAACCAGTTGGAGCCGTATCTAGGCCAGACTTCTACACACTCCATATGCAGCAGGCATCGATTCTCTATTTGGAGCTTCATTTAGCTCTCATCCTTGAGGACAAGGATGTTTTCAAGGGGAGTGGTTTTTCATGTGCCTAGGGGGTGCCCCTATCCGGAGTGTCAGTCATTACCCTATTATGTGTCTATGTCTGGTATTATCTACAGTTTTGTGGCCCCTAGTTATTAAGGGTGCCCTGTGTATTTGTATTTTCTCTATTTTGTTAGAAGGACAACACGTGTCAGAGTGTGGAGTGGGTCATTTACAGATAAGGATTTGTCTGAGAGAGTATAAAGTGTTTGCTAGAGTCTGTATTTTCCCTTATCGATTTGAATAGAATTGTTCTTGAGGCTGCTTTTGCAGAGGTTCCGGTTACTTTGCTTGGTTTCTCGATCTTCTTGTTGTGGGAACACAACACTGTCGTTGAGCATAGGCGAACTAGGCGACGGCCTAGGGCCCCCAAATTTGTGATTTTATATATTTTTATGTAAGTATTGATATATAAAATGAAAACAAAACACCAATTCAAATAGAAATGAAAAAAAAAAAAACACCAATTCAGATAAAAAATTTCCTAACTCAATGGCAAAACTCTGCCTAGCATTCATATTCAAATCTTGTAAGAGTCTTTTTTATGTGCAAGCTTTTGTATTCAGTATATTTATGGGTATGATGTTGTCAATTCGCCTAGGGCCCCCAAATTATTTGCTACGGCCCTGAGTGGGACACGTGGCTTTCATCCTTCTGGCGAGATTAAATTTCCTTCTCCATGATCTTCACTCATTAAAATTAGGAAAAACGTAAACTATGGGGGCAGGAAAAGACATTGCCACGTGTATACATCTTAAGCAAGGAATAGATTCTAAACAAGCACAAGTAAAGCAAAGAAGATAATGACGTGTATAAAGTTGAAACAGAGAAAGGCTGATCGAGAAAATTGTGCAGTGATGCATAGAATGCGTGAGTATACTGATGGAAATCTAGGAGATTTGTTGAACAAGTATGTGCATCGCTGATAAAGATAGTTCAAGTAAAGAAATGTTTGTTTAAGAAAACTCGTAAGGATTCCCGAAGCAGTACCTGCCAATCACACTTGTCGGAGAATGACAAAATCTGTTAGAAATATTAGTTGTATCACACTCATGTATTTCGCCTATGTAAGGCAAACTTGGGCTTTGAGAAAGGGGTTGGATAATCTTTGGTCAAGAACAAGTGACAGAGATCTAAACTGTTATTCTTGAGAGGAAGAAAAAAACTTAACTTGTAATCACTAAATCATCACCCTTGTAATCATCCTAACCGGGGTGAATCACCAGTGGATCTAGAACCCAACCAAGTAAAAAATCTTTGAATCTCTTTCTTTCTTTGCTTGCTTTAATTCTTATTGCTTAATATGTGATAGTTTTAGATCTTTAATAACATGCTTTGAGTTTTATAGTTAGAGAAAATATAAGTCTTGGGTGTGCTACATGATCTCTTTTAGATTTTTTGTAGTTACATATTGTACCCATTGCTCTCTGAGTTTCGCTCGTATTACTTGGTGAATACTAAATCTAGACACCAATAGGTAAGGGGCAATATAAACGGACACCCTTAATCTCTCCCACCTCACTCTACATAGAACAAAAATAGGAGACACCATTACAAAATGGGCAATTTTCTAAAATGGCCACAAAAATTATGGCTAATTATCAAAGTGGTCGTTTTTTGAAACAGTTTTACAAAATGGCCGATATTGACCTTTTCCGTCCCGTTTTTTTCAAAAACGGGTAACGGAAGTTCACCCACTAGATGGCAGTTAACCCACATGGTAAAAGACATATTACCCCTCACTTAGTTAGATCGGTGAGTTAAACCAATGAATCACTCCGATCCAACTCGGTTGATTATGTCCGAGTAATTTTGCTAGTGAACTCGTGACTCAGTGCACCTGGTAGAAAAGAGTTAATGTTCATCCTCACCTGTTCATCCTCACCTGTTAGAGAAGAGTAATTTTGCTAGTGAATCATTTGCTAGTGAACTCGTGACTCAGTGCACCTGGTAGAAAAGAGTTAATGTTCATCCTCACCTGTTAGAGAAGAGTCAAAGTTCTGGTTGATCCAAAACCTAATAGAAACTTAAATTTACAGTTACAATCATTATTATCAAGAGAAATCTATAGTTACAATCAAACAAAAAATCCCACAACTGATACTTTGTGATTGCATTTCATTATCAGAAACCCAAATCAAAACAAAAGATCCCATAACTGATAGTTTGGAATGAATCAACAGGTGGGTACCTTTGTAAACCAATCAACGAAAAAAATCTAAAGGCATATATTTCACCCAAATCACTTGTTCATCAATCTTGTTCACAAAAATAGGATATGTTCATCCCCAAATTGAAACCAATCAATCAACAGAAATAATACAAAATACTCCGAAAATTGAAATTGGTATTGAAAATTTACAAACCGCTTATCCTGCAACAACAATTACAACAACAAATCCTTGAAAATATATCTATCAATTAATAAAGAACCAAATAACCTTTAAAATTTCAGGAACCCTAACTTTTTATTCCCCAATGAAAAGCATCAATACATGCAATTAAACTTGATTGCTGCCTACCCATACCTTTAATTTTCATGTATTAGTAATTAAAATCATCAATTCAAAGAATCCCCAATTTTTTTTGTGATAACCTCTTGTTTTTGCATCACCTGTTTCATCCCCATCATTCCTCTTCTTCCTCTTCATAAAACAACTATTTATCTCTCTGTACTCATCATACATATCGATCTAGCCATAACTCAATATGGGTTTTGTTCAATTCTCTCCAACCTTCGATGTTTTATTGCTCGATTTACTTTCAACCATCTCAGAAACCCTAACCCTATATAGAACAACAACAGAGAACAGAAGAAGAAGAAGAAGAAGAAGAAGAAGAAGAAGAAGAAGAAGAATGAATTTCCGTCGAAGAGGAATTGTGTTTTCAGGTTTAGTGAGTACTCACGTGTTAGGGCGCACGTATACAGAGCTAGATCTCTCACCGTCGATTAAATGAGCGGTTGATTTGTGGATATATGTACCAGGGATATGGTGGTAATTCCATGCTAAAATCTTGACTTAATCAACGGGTTTAACTAAAAAGGTGGGCCCAGATGGAAAAGTTAACGGTTTGGCCAGTTTGTAAAACTGTTTAAAAAAACGGCCGACATATTAATTAGCCATAATTTTTGTGGCCATTTTAGAAATTTACACTTACAAAATTCACCCATTACTTTTGCGACACCTCAGTACCACATATTGCTATCCAAACTTAGTGTTCACCGGTCATTTTCGATTTTCGTTTCTTTCCATTACGGTGTTAGACGGTTACACCGCAAGTTCATGTTGATGCATGCATCTTGCCTTTTGGTCCGATTTGGCTTTCATGGAATTGTCATTTTCTGTTTAACGCAACTCAAGTACGAATTTAGTAGACTTCATTTTAACATTTCTAAAAAAACAAACATCACTTTCCAGAACCTTTCTCGTCGTTTTCCATTAATAAACTAATAAACTTCAACGCAAATTGTCGTTTCTTAGATTAAAACCGTTAACTTTATGTAACAATAATGGAATCAAAACCTTGTTGTACATGGTAATTATACTTCTTAACAAACTAATCACGGACCTATCTCATGTGGCAATCGTAATATATGATAATAAATTCTTCCATAATTTAATGTTAAATTGACTTATTTATGGTATTGGCAGATCTCTCACGCCATCAGTCACCACCATCTATCTCTATAAACCTCACCTTCACAGGGTTTGTATTATCTTTGGCAATTGGCAGCATTGAATTCCTGGAGTATAAGGGAAGATTGGGTTGCAGCAATGGTGGAATTAATAACTAAGAAAATCTCTGCAGCATCAGCTAGAGCTCACACAAGAAAAGGGAAGCAGAACAGTGGACTCAAACTTCCATACGGTGGGTTTTTCATCTTTTTCTTCCAATAGATTATAGAGATCGATTCACTTTTTGCAAAAGTACTTCTAGAAAAAGCTAGTTATCAACTTTTCAATGAAATAAGTACAATTGAATTGAAATTTTTTGTGTACTGATTTTTACTTTTTCAGGGATGTATAAGACAATATCAATAGTCGTGGTGATGGCTTTATTGGCATTCGGTTATCAAGCGATTCAACCTCCACCACCAAAGATTTGTGGATCTTCAGATGGCCCACCGGTTACGGCACCAAGGGTCAAGCTCAGTGACGGAAGACATTTAGCTTACAAAGAACATGGAGTTCCAAAAGAGGAAGCCAAATATAAGATTGTTTACATTCATGGTTTTGATTCCTTCAGACTTAATCCCATGCCCTTATCTCAGGTAATTATTACTTTTTTTTTTTTTTTTTTTTTTTTTTTTTGTTTTTGGTTCTTTCAAGTTTAGCTCTTTGTTTGGGTTGACTAAAAGAGTGTGGGTAATAACAGGAATTGGCTGAAGAGTTGGGGATATATATGGTGTCCTTTGATAGAGCTGGGTACGGAGAAAGTGATCCGAATCCGAAACGTACAGACAAGAGTACTGCTTTAGATGTGGAACAGCTTGCTGACCATTTGGATCTAGGACCCAAATTCTATGTAATTGGATTTTCTATGGGAGGTCAGGCGACTTGGGGCTGCCTCAAATACATCCCTCACCGGTACGGTTTTGCCAAATTCAACTTTGCACCTTCATTGTTGATTTTTTAAGCTTGATTTGCATTTGACCCGTAGAAAATATTATTAGACATGCAAGTACAGTAGTCCATAGATAGCACATTATAGTAACATTGATATCAGTCAAGTCCATGACACAGATAGTTGTAGTCCATTTATAATGCAAAAGGTTGGGTCTCATATGGATAAAATTGATTAATTGTTAGCACCTACATGTGAATATCTTGGGTCTCATATGAAAAAATCTTGGAGTACTTGAAGGTTAGCAGGAGCAGCACTAATCGCTCCAGTAGTTAATTACTGGTGGCCTGGGTTCCCTGCCAAGTTGGCTAAAGAAGGCTATTCATTGCAACGTGTACAAGACCAATGGGCTCTTCGAGTATCTCACTACGCACCGTTCCTCACCTACTGGTGGAACACTCAGAAGTGGTTTCCTGCTTCAAGTGTTGTCGCCCGCGTCATTGAAATCTTTTCTAAACAGGATTTAGAGCTTATTCCCAGGCTTTTAAGTGGAGACAGGGTATGCACAGTCCTTGAAACCTTTCGAATTTTGTGAAAATCCTATACATAGAATGTGTTTTCTTACCATCTATTTCTTGTTTCCTCAGACCCAAATAAGGCAACAAGGTGAATCCGTGTCGCTTTTCAGTGACATGAATGTTGGTTTCGGAGGCTATACATTTGATCCCATGGATCTTGAGAATCCCTTCAGTAACAATGAAGGTAGAGTACACCTATGGCATGGAGATGAAGATTTACTTGTACAAGTTTGTCTGCAACGCTATATTGCAGAAAAACTCCCATGGGTTCAGTACCACGAATTAGCAGGTGCAGGACACTTGTTCCCTTTCGCTGATGGTATGAGTGATGCCATCATAAAGTCACTCGTACTGGGAGAGAAGCAGGAATGATGAGCTGTGCCACTTGTTATTACTTGGTTGAAACTGTATGGCAGATTTTCTCAACTGCGCAACCAATGCTCTTCTCCTTTTTTATTATTAATCCTAGTCCTGTCAGATTCTATAAGCAAACCAGTGGATAGATTTGTAACGATTAAACTTGTTTTCAAGTTGGAGTGATGATATCATTCGAGCAGGAAATTTGGATTCATGGCAATTATAAATAAATAAACCAAAGAAAGAAAATAAAAAGACTAACTAAATCCTGGCGTGCCAGGGTATCAATTAACTTGAATACCCTGAACCTGCTCCTAAATGAAAGCAGGCATACTTCTAATCAATCTCAACAAGTAATAATTGGAAGTCAATGATAGCAGATGGGATTTACACGTTCACCTGTAGTTTTCTTCCAAATGATAAAGATGACATAGTTATAGAATGTAGCGTTACTTTCTGAGAATTCTAATTGTATATTCCGTACTTCCGTTTACTCAAGACTAATCCATGTCCTTCCGTCCTTCGGTGGTACTATTACCCCCATCCCCCACAAACACAATGAACCGCTTCGAAAAGCATATATACATATTTCACGGAGGGAGAATGTGAGCACATTCAAAATTAGCTTTCACCCCTGTAAATAGGTCCCAGATAATCTCCTTCCAAGCTTCCCAATATCTGATATTCCCTTTCTGTTTCAATCCACTTTGTTCCAAGGACCATGAAACAAAACCTTCACATCCTTCTCTATCTTGGAGTCCTTGTCATCGTGGAACACAGGATTCTCACCAGGGAAGTTGTGGTAATCTTCCATCTTTATAGCCGCAAGAAAAACTTTTTTCAATGGGACCACAGTTTAGGAACACCCCCCGTTTCATGATCTTGTATATACCACGTCACATAGGTCTCTCCCTTGAACGGCTTGAAGGTGATAAAGTTGAAAACAACAGGAAAGAGAACGTCGCCTGAATCCTGCCTGACCTTCCCATCCCCTATGCGTTTTAAGGCAGTAGGAGCCACAAAATAGTCGGAAGTAACTTTGCAGTTTGAGAATCCTCCAGCAGTTGCATGATTACTCTTTGGAGAAGCAGACCTTCACCATGCAGCTGCTCAGCAGGCACCACTACATTCCATGGCCACCTTGAGATACATGACTGTTCACCTGACCCAAAAAAATAAAAGCGAAAAAAGAAAAAGCAGTTAGCTGGTTCACCACATATTGAAACTGAGCACCAATATAATCCTAACAATCACACAATCATTTCAATTGCAAGGATAGTCCATGAAATACCTATATCAGAAAACCTGTCAACCACTAGGAGTAGATTGCCAGGTAAGCATGCAAGTTATGCCAAGCTGTACAAGACTAGTTATTACTACTGGGTATACATGTAAAACATCATCAACATAGAACATATTACAATATTTAGATGTACACTTAATTCAGATATCTATGATTTATGTTTTTCATAATCAATTTAATAGACCATTTTTTTTTCTTTTTTTTCCTTAAGCCTCAGAATTGCAGAAATTCAGGCCAACTCAAACACAAGATTACAATTATTTTCAGGAAATGATGCCTCTCGATGTGTTCTAGGCTCAATATGCAAAAATTATAAATTCAATCAATTTCACAGCGTAGCATTATTACACTGGTCAATAAGATTTCATAAAATGTTTCTAGGACCAGGCAAACCGAAATGGACATGAAATCAAAGCTAAAAACAAGGTAAGATCCCAGGAAAGCATCCGTTTAAGCAATATTCCAGTTCACTATATATATCTTATAATAGATTACCTACGCCAAGTAGATTATCCTCAATCAACATACATGAAGTTAGATAATTGAGGAGTCAACAAACCATTTTATACATTGTATCTCAAGACAAATCTGGAATCATTTTTCGAACAGTTCTGGCGTAGCTTGGATGGCTCCTGATGGGCAAAAACCCTCATAGCAAGATGGATTCAGAACACGGTACGGGAAAAAGGTAAACCCATTTGGAATCCCAAGAACTGTTACAGAAACAAAACTTGTATATCTACAAGAACAGAGACCATCTAACTTTGTAATTCAAGACCACATAAAAGTCAACGTGAAGCTAGAAGATCTGCAACACAGGATATATATATACAACAAGCACACCTTAAGCACTTCAACTTTAGCAACTGGTCTGGTGGCCCCCCTCATATCTTGTATGATCTCCCATAAGTTTATTTAAAAGCAGCATCAACCCAAAATCACGGATCATACTAAGTTTAACATTAGTTAAGTTTAAGGTGATTCACATAAACATCTAAACGTGGCAACAGAACTTTCTCAAAATATTATTGGACTAACAGCACAGCACTGTAAATCAAAACCTATGGAAAACCAAATTCCTCTAACACAAAAGGCAGATAGCGTCAAAAGGAATTCCTGCAATATTGATTTTTTATTTTTGTAAAATGAAGCCTTAAAATAATAATATAAGAAATAACACAAAATCAATAAGTATGGGACACAACATAGCAAACAATAAATGATGCATACCTTGAGCTGGGTAATTTGAATTTTCAATTGGTTTCCCTCGCTGCTAGTCACTGAACAAGCAATAACAGACCATGTGACTCCACATGCTCGGCCGACTCTTTCCTTTGGAGCAAACATATAGGGCACATTCTGCCAGAACCAAAGCACAAATCAGCTATCTGGCTTACAAATTTAATATTTTTAGCCTGAATGATAAACCACAGCAAAAGAAATAAAACGCTACCAATCATTACTTGTTACAAAGATTTTACCCCCCACAAAGCATATCTTAACAAGACATAAATCAAAATACACATGATTTCAGCATTTAACTACACAAACACATTAACTTCACTTGGCAGGATTGAACGCCATAAAACTTTATGAAGGGACAAGCTGTCACTATCTGAGTGACTAGGACCTAGGTTTTTACCCCCCAAGCGTATTTTCAGATTAACTTCGGTATTTAAGAAGTTAACTAACAAAGTAACAAACACATGACTTTCAGATTTTGAACACGCAATACACTCTTTTGGTATGTGAGCTAAGAAAGAAGCAAACACAGTTTGTTGTTGGGATTGAAAGGAAATATGATGACGGAATATCATTTGGAAATGCGACAATCGGTTGATTAGGTTCACAACAATTAGCAGTTTATCCTAGTTCTTTCAACAAATTATTCGATACAAGGAATTAATAACCATAACACCGGAAATGCATTTTTCACAAAAGGAGTTCATGGCATTGAGAAATGCTGCAATATGGCAGTTATTCCCAAAAGAGCTTAGAACAACCTGAGTTAGATCTTTGTCCAAGTACAGCCTTTTGAACTTCTATGTTTTTTTTTTGTTCTCTTAGGTTATGGTGCTAGTGAAGGAACAACATACATACGTTATTTTATTTGCGGATGGAAGTAGTTCATCTCCATAGCCAAGATAATAGTGGACGTTATAATATAGACTCACATACCTGATAAACATGTTCGAGCTAAATACTACGAGCTCTGCCATAGCCAGAATGCTGCATCAAGACGTGGAGCCAAAGCCAAATCATAATTTTATTGCGGGAATGATTTCTGAATGGGAGATTTAGACTTTGGGTCTCTACTTTTGGTACACCTTTGCGTTTGGGTCTCCAAAAAATTTTAATTAGAGTTTGGGTCTCAGGACTCGAATTGACCGTCTTGACCGTCACAGAAATTAATTTCATTTTCAAATAATTCATAAATTCTCGTTGGTTGCCGCACGTTTGTTTCTCACAACACCAATCTGATGACTGTTTTACACACCATTTCACCCTAAATCCATCTATAAACTATTTTCACACAAAATCAAAAAATTACTTGGTCATTTAAACTTGTCTAGACTCATCAAAAGAAAGATGTTCATTGTTTTCATCTCTATGTTTTCATCTCTATATATCCAGAGCAGCAAATAACATAAAAAGGCAGAAATTTTTCAAAAGAAAGATAGTAAAGAAGAAAACTGAACCTAAATGCATTTAGTTTTCTTCTACCCACTGCTTTGGTGTGCCAAACCAGTCCATGAATCTTCTCTTTCCCCTTCCAGATGCTGAAGAGAACATACCACCACCTCTGCTCACTATTCTTGCAAACAATTATATATTCAAAGCATAACCCGACAATAACACACAGAGAATCAAAAAGAAACCTAGAAAAATGGGAACAAAACAAAACCCTAAAGAACAAAGGGAAAAACAAAATTAATTAACCAATTAACAACTGTTCGAACATGCTCATCTCTCAAACAACATTCATATAAACTAAAGGAACAACACCCCTAAATTAAACAAATGAAATTAAAACCAATTTATATACATACCTAATAATCTTCAAATTGACAAAATTCAACTCAAGTTTCTACTGCTTACTCGAAGGAAATACCAAAATAGATCATCAAAAGCTAATAATATTTAGTTGTACTGTCGATTTAATTGGAAGACCTAAAATCCCCATGTGGCCTCAGCAGACATGAACCCTAAGAAGAAGAAAAATGATACTTGTTAGACTGATATCGATTAGGTTAGTTGGTTTTATGTTTGTGACCCACGTGCTTGTGTCACACGTGATTAAACAGAAGAAAGTTGATGGCAACGTTAGTAATTATATTTATTCCTAATAATATTTTCGTCATTTCATTTTTTTAACATTTCTGTGACGGTCAAGACGGTCAACTCGGGTCCCGAGACCCAAACTCTAATTAAAATTTCCTGGAGACCCAAACGCAAAATCGTACCAAAAGTAGAGACCCAAAGTCTAAATCTCCCTTTCTGAATTAATAAATAAAGTTAATGTCATAAGAGCATGCAGGCTTACCACTCCAATGGATGAATTGGAAGCAGCGGAGAAGACTATGAAAGCAATTAAGATAATGGGCTTTAATGTGGACTTTTTGCTTTCTTGTCTTGACAAAGCTATTAAAATGAAGCTAGTTTTCGATCACCAAGAAGCAGATAAAAGGTACCAAAAAGTTATGCTGAAAAGCAGAAAGGCCAAACTGGAGATGTGGAATCTTGAAAGGAACATGTTACAAATAAATAATGACCGCATAAGAGTTGTGTCAAGGAATGTATAGAAATATCTTTTTCTAGATATAGATGTTTTTCTTTTCGTTTCATTTCCTCTTCTTTTTTGGAGGATTAGTCTTCTGCCCACTTTACTTTCTGATGAATAGTGTATATCCGCTGGTTTTTGAAATGCAATTTGTTATAAGAGGATGCATAGGCACAACACAAGAACTTGCATTTCAAAAACCAGCAGATATACAACGCTCATCAGAAAGAAAAGGGAGTCATAAGACTTAACATCCAAGAAAAGAAGAAGAAATGAAACGAAAAGAAGAACATCTAAATCTGGAGAAGATATTTTTACACATTCTCTGACATAGCTTCCATGCTGTCATTATTTATTTGTAACATGTTCCTTTCAAGATTTCACATCACCAGTTTGGCATATCTACTCTTCAGCATGGCTTTTTGGGTACCTTTTATCTCTTTTCAGCGATCAAAACTAGCTTCATTTTAATAATTTTGTTAAAACGAGAAAGCAAAAAGTCCACATTGAAGCCCATTTTTTTTATTGCTTTCAGAGTCTTCTCCGCTGCTTCCAATTCATCCACTGGAGTAGTAAGCTTGCAAGCTCTTACGGCATTGGCTTTACTTACTAATTCGAAAATCAATCCCGCAATAAAATTAGGATTTGACTTCGGCACTACGTCTTGATGTAGCAAAGCACTCTGGTTACGACAGAGCTCGTAGTATTTAACTTGAACATGCTTATCAGATATTAGTGAGTCTATACACATCGTTCACCATTATTCCGGCTATGGAGATAAACTACTTTCATACGATTCTTCTGGGGATTGGTATCCTACTCCATGTATATGTTAGATGATGAATAATAGATAACATTGGTTGTTCAGTTACCAAATAATTTCTTTATGTTATGACTAGAGTTGATCCGTTTTTGGGTAGAGGCATATTGAAATATCCTATACCAAGGTTTAGAAACTAGAAAATACTTCTCCTAGTATTTGTAGAAGTGGTTTCCTTAATCTTAGAAGGAAAACGAACTTACGAGTCCTATTTTTATAAGATTACAAATATAGGGGAGTTTTCCTTTAATCAGAACGACTATTATTAGGAAAGTCCTATCCATAAATAAGGTAACCAGAGTGCCAGCAGAGGATATGGCGAGAATACTAGAAAAATATTAGAGAGAGAAACCAAGGGGGAAAATACAACACCTAGGGTGAAAAATCCTTGAAGGTAAACGTTGTAAAACACTTTTTCTAAAGCAATAAAATTAAAGTTACCATTGCGTAATCTCTAGTACTATTGTTCTTCCTATAATCTATTGTTTATTGGGTCCAGAAAATAATTGATCAAGAGAAGATCTAATTCATTTCTAGACACTCAAATGGTTTTGTATAAAACAAATGACTTCATTGAGACGACAAATACAAAGTAGTTGGCATGAGTTTTGCAACGAAACAAAGTGATGTTGTTAAAAAGGATTGCACCAGTTGCATGATCTACTATATACTTCAGCAGCTTTGATATCGGAAAATACATGCCAGTACTCGGAAAATACATGCCAGTACTCTTACTGCAATGTTTTACAAATGGTTCTTCTTCGGAAAGAAAGAAACGCCATTGCTTTCGAAGGTAGGAAGAAGAAAAACATCAAACTCATTATTTTCCTTATTCTAAAGTCTGCAATGGTTTTACGGCTTTGATTTTTTTGTACCACTGGAACTCTCTTATAGACTCCGCAGGACTTTGAGCTTCTGTTTTGTTTTTGCTTTGGATTTTTTTTTTTTTTTGCACAGCATTAGATACTAGTTGTATCATTTTTTCTATCAAATAATAATTTAACATTTATCCTTCATTTTTGTTTTTTTAGATAACTGAGCAATTAAGTGGAATAATGACCCAAAGAGAAGCATAAAATTCAGATGATACTGTTTAATTGGTACATTAAGTAAACTACCTTTGAAACTGTGGCTGGGGTGGTTGCACAGACCCTTGGATCAGGAAGTTCACCTTTCTTGATGCCATTCTAACCTTCACAAACACAGTAACATACTATCAGTTTCCTTATTTCAAATGCATTTTCTCATACAAGAAATCAATATCAGTTTGTGGTCTAGCTCATCAAAGTTCAACAACAAATGGGTGTCTTTCATCACATCAGTTCAGAAGTCTCAATTATCCTTGCACACATTAAAAAAAATCGATAGCCATTCTTTATAGAATTGCCTAAGGTAAAACCAAAATGCTAAAACCCTCACATTTAAAAAAAGAATCAGAAGTAATTACCAACACGAAACAAACATCTTCATCCCCTGTAACTTTCCGAACTGAGAAACGTTCCACCTTTCTTCATTTGCAGGTGAGATTCCACCACCGCCAGTATCACCACCAACAGCAGCAGCACCACCCCACCCCCACTAAAAAATTCACACCAAGACAACATCTTTCATATATCAATATTCTAAATATAAGTTTCAGGGTTCTGATATTCAATTAGAGAAAACACCCAATTTAAGAAACAAAAATAACGTTGTACTTACAAAAAAAAGATCCAATTTTAGCAAAGAACAGAGTACTACATTTTTCTCGACGGAATGGGGACGAGAAACTCTGAGTCGAAATGGGAGAAACAGGTGATTAATACTAAAGTAAATCCATTCCTTCCTTCGCATCTCTAGAATTTCGAAACCCTAAAAGTTGCAGTATTTTTAATTACCATTCGAATCCTTCCCAACCTCCATGAGAAATCGCATAAAATATTTTTTTTGAAGGAAAAATCGCATAAAATCGGAAGAATATAGAAAGAAAAATAAGAAATCCCACATCTGCTTATTGCCCTCCTATCTAACCCATTTTTACGACTAAACTCCACAGAGCCCAATAATCTAGATTCAAGACCCATTTACATTCAACCCCTACGGCTACGGTTCTGACTTCTGTGCACTCCATAAAGGGTACCAGTGTACCACTCCAAGCGGAGCCACGGAGGTATCGCTAGGTAGGAATGAGGTGTAAGACAGGTGTAAAAATATTAATTGTTGTTTTAAGAAAGGAGAATATATTATTAATCTGAATCAGAATCACCAGAATTATAAGATTTAGATGGAAGCCTGACAACAAGCTGGGTTATAATCCCTATGAAAAAGAAAATCACCCACTATGACATTTGCATCATGGCTAGCCATATAATTGCGTAACCTCTTCGGAAACTCCACGGTATCACTACCCAACTCCCCCAAAGTGGTGAAAGCCAGCACACCAAGACCAAAGCCCTGAGCGGTACATTTCTCTAAATATTTTTCTTTTTTACGATCGCCAACATCATCAATTGCCTTGCTCGGTACCCAAGCACGCACCCCAACGCCTGTAAAAGGTGAAACAACTGTGATATCCATACATACATCATGTCCATTATCCTTGCTATACACCAAGATGTCCGCAAGTCTCAAAGCTAAACCGGTGTCTGAGAGGAACCCCAAATCAACCTCTTTCCTAGCTGGGACACCCACGATAACAAATATCAGCAAACGCATCACGAACCAGGTCATGTCTATACTTGAGACCGATCCCTTTATTGCATTATTTTTTTTTTAAACAGAAGCCCGCATTACTTATACAAGTGGAGTGCACTTTTCACTCTTGCCATCCTCAATTGGTCTATTTCGAGTACCAACATTTTTCACTCGGCAAATGTAGTCGCTAAGTTTTCCACACTTACCATCCATTTAGAAACACTGCATTTGAACAACATTGAAGACCTCATTTTCTTGTGAACGTTCAACTTTCACATTATGAAACCAATTTGAGACTGAAATCATACTTCTACACAGATACAGATCAGTATCATGGTACTCGTCCAAACTATGCTGTTATCTTTGGAAATTAAGCGAATTAAAGGTGTTGCGACTTCCGAGTAGTTCCGAATAAACTTCTGCAAATACTGTGTTGCTCCAATGAAACTTCTCAACTCCGTCTGTGTTGTTGGTCTTGGCCAATCTTTAATCACTACAACCTTACTTGGATCAACATCAATTTCTGCATTACCCACAATGTGACCCAAATAATGTACTGTTTTCTTAGCAAAATCACACTTCTTCAAATTTAGTTTTAAGTTTAGACGAATCCAGAAGTTTAAACATCGCTTCCAAGTGCAACAAGTGATCTTTCCATGACAGACTGTAAACAAGTATATCATCCAAGAAAACAACAACAGATTTATCTAACACAGGCCTCATCACTTCATTCATCAACCGCATAAAAGTGGCAGGAGCATTAGTTAATCCGAACGACATAACTAACCATTCAAACAACCCTTGTTTCGTTTTAAATGTGGTTTTCCACACAGCTTCTTCTTTCATTCTCAATTGGTGATAACCAGATTTAAGATCTAACTTGCTAAAATATTTAGCATGCTTAATTTGATCAAATAAATCATCAATTCGAGGAAGAGGGTTTCACCGTAATCTTATTTAGAGCCCGATAATCGATGCACATCTACCATTCTCCACCCTTCTTAGGTACCAAAATTATTGGTGAACCTCCTGGCGACGAACTTGGCTTGATCAACCCCTTCTCTAACAATTCTTCGACTTGTTTCTTCACTTCATCAGACTCCGCAATGGACTGTCTATATAACCCAACATTTGGAACAAGAGCTTCCGGTAAAATTTGAATTTCATGTTCAATAGGTCTCTTCGGCGGCAGACCCTTTGGTTCCTCCATGATTTCTTTGAAGTTACCTAAGAGTCGTCCCAACTCTTCTGTTTGCCCTCCGCTACGGTCACCTAATGAATCAGTTTGTTCTTGAACGACGCCTTCAACCACTGGTTGTACCACAATCAACACAAATTTTTTGCTAACTGTAGGGGGTAAAACCCGTCGGATCACGTGTCTCGCATCCTGGGGGCATAACCATGCTGAGAGAACCAGGCCGAGGAGATGAGCAGCGACGTCTCGGGTAGGTGAAGGAAGAGAAGTTACATTTGTGCCGAGGAAAGATTCGGAGTGAAAGGGATTCGGACTACAATGAAGGACCGAAGCCAATGATCCAGCTTCGGAGCGTAAACCGCCTTACTCGACAGAAACTGACACCACCACGATTGAGTCTTTTGTCTTTATTAGCTGTAAACCACCCAAGCTCGGACCTATATAAGGCGAGCTTGGGAAACTTTGTAAGGGTTGGATTCTTGTTTGGTTGAGCCTAAGTAGCAAGAGAGAGATTAGGTTTGTAATCTCCTCTGGTTCCTTAGGGTTTTATTCATGTAATCTCAGCATTAGTAATACACAGAAAGTCTTCTTTATCTGGTCTTGATTGTTTTATCTAGTTTTAAATCACTGTTCATCGCATCCTCGATGCTGTTCTTGATGTCCTCGGACTGCTAAACCACTATATACTGTATGTGCGAGTAGATCTGATGGATGTGGTACCTCGAGTACCTATGCAGATTTTCTACTCGTACAGTTTGGCGCTAGAAACAGGGATGATTAAAACAACTTAGGGTTTGCCTGTGAATTTTCAGATTTTCAAATTTTTTGTTTTATCATCTTTATAATCTTCTTCAAAGATCTTTTCAAAAGATTGTTTTCATGAAAATAGCTCCTGCCTCTTAAACATCTAAATGACCTTAAAGGTTTTAGTGTGTTTTAGAGCCTTTTGAGCACAGCATCAGATGGTAGAGACATCCATTAAAAAGTATTTTTAGCTTCGGTATGGTAAAATAGATCTTCGAGGGACTAAAACTCCTGCAGAGAAAACTTCAAGCGAAAAACCAATTCGTGCAGAATCTAAAATCCACTTTAAGGTTTTCAAATATTCATGTTATTTACCAAAATCCATTTTAGGGTTTCAAAACCCATGTTATTCATTAAAATCCATTTTAAGATTTTCAAATATTCACGTTATTTAATAAAATCCATTTTAGGGTTTCCAAAAATTGTCTTATTCATCAAAGTCCATTTTTAGGATTTTAAAATTTAATAATAAACATCAAATTCATTTTTAGGGTTTAAAATTTTATAATATATACCAAAATCCACTTTGAAGTCTTCAAATTTCATCATATACGTATAAATCCATTTTAGGATTTTCAAATTTCTCGCTATAATAGGAAATAACACTCCACAAAGGGAACAAAATGAAAAGGCACGATTTAGACTATAAAACAAAATAAACGGTTAAAGATGTATCTAAAAAGAGCAAAAAAGTACATTCAGCCTCGTCTGAAAAGTCAGTTGTAGAATAGATGTACATGGCCGACAAAGTACACTGCGCTAGCCGCCTAGGACCTCACGGGTTTTTTGTTTTTTGACAGGTCATCAACAAAATGGCTTCCCATTCGGAGCACGCCCCGAAGCAGCGAGCAGGTCCCTCGAAGCAAGGAACCGGATTTTCCAGACAGCATAACACTAGATTCTCAATCAATAAAGGGTTATCTCCTGAGGTAGCGGCTAGCACAGTCCAACGCCGAGGAAATGTAAATGAAGACGAAATAGCGGTAGAGGATTTAAGCCCCAAAGGAAACGGATTTCCGGAGACCGAAGAGCCACACCAGCTGCACAAACAGGAAGAAAATGGAGAGAACGAAGAGAAAGGAGATGAAGAATCTGACCCTGAAAATGAAATATCGGAGCAACAGCCTGCCGAAGCAAATATGGTTCGGGCCGCACAATTTAGAAAGTTAATCTTGAAAAACAAGGAAATAAGGAAGCTAAAGAAACAACTAGCCGAAGCTAACAGGAAGGTGGCGAGAAAATCGGAATCCAAACACAAGGGAGGTAGCGAAGGACACACTCGGCTAAACAATGAATCTCATCCGAATGGACCTTCGGCATCCAAAACATACGTCGAGGCCAGAGGCGTCAACAAAGGCCACGGAATCCCAACATCAGACGAAAACGTACAGGTGTGTCGAGATAATAACCAAACAAAGAAAGACGCTCGGGCAAGTGCCATGCAGAAGGAAATGCTAGACCAAATCAAGGCACTCAGAGCAGAGTTTCGTAACAACAGAACCCAGTCACGCGATAGAACTAAGCTCATGCAAGCTACGAATAATGTTAACCACTTATCTACAAATCCAGAAATTCTTTCACTGGCAATTCCTACAAAGCACATTATGCCTACTTTCGCGCCAATCTTCGATAGATCAGTAGACCAAACTGTGCACATTAAAATGTGCTTAACACTCGAAGACCGAGGCCAAACAATGCATACTCCATTCGCAGACTCATCAAAGCGAGGAAGACAAGACAATAACGATCGCTACGAGAGCGAAGGGAAATTCGGAGGTAGAAAATACCATGATAATAAAGAATACAATGACAACCAAGGAAACAACCCTCGCGGTGTATTCGAAGGAAGTAACAATCAGCAAGGGCAGGGCAACAGAAAGTTCGGAATAACTAGGCCGGGTTTTCCAGCGCTCCATGACAGAAAACTCCCCAAGTTATGTGTTCCCATCAAAGATGCTCTCCGAACCATTGAGCAATCTAAATTCGCCAGTGAAATCAGATATCCGCATAGCAGGGGAAGCCAACCGAAGCATACAAAATATTCAAAGGATTATTGTCAATTTCATAAATTCCACGGACACTCTACCGAGAACTGTGTCACGGCACAGAATCAACTTCGCTTTTTCATTAACAGAGAGCAATTCACGCACCTTCAGGAGCTACCGGGACCACCTCCAAACCAAAGAATAAGACACTAAAAGTAATGTGGCAAAAAGTGTGGAAGCATAACAAGTCAATGCAGGCTCGCTTAAGGAGCAAATGGTAAAATGGCACAAGTTCAAAGGGGAATATCAAGCTCGGTGAATGCGGATTCAAAAGTGTAGCCAATCAGCCTCCTCGCCTTCGCTAAGCATTTTTCTAACTCTGAAAATTCTCTTTGAAAGTTAAATTTATCTATATTAAAGCACCTCTAACTTAAGCCAATGTCAAATAAGATTCTAGCCTTAAGATCATATTTATACAAGCCATTTAGTTTTCAAAATATCAACAATCTCCGAGGCTAAGCAGCTAGCTTTGACAAAACCATCGGGAAAAAGTATTTTTGAAGTCGGCACCAGAAATAACTAAGGAAGGCTCCGAAGAAAAACAAATAAAGTTGGTATGAAAAGCATTCACCACAAAAACAATCGTGAATAGGTGAGCTCATAAAAACAAGCATAAATCACAATACACCTAATTATAGGAGTTGCATAATAACAGCCTTGGTAGTATGTACCTAGTTTAACAAGAAGCACATATATATATATATAACAATCCTCGAAGAACATATTCACAAATCAAAATCCTTAGTCAGGAAAGTCACAACGACACAGCTAACCTCACTCAAGTTTATTCGTAGTTTTCATGTATTCCGAACCAGAAAAACGAAGGTTATACGATGCAAAGAACAGCCGATGACACACGTTAGGTTGCTATTCCGAAAATGAAAATGTAAAAATATCATTTTCACTCCGAAGAAAATCGCGATAAGTAGCCATTTGATACAAGTAAGGGTACCGAAGCAACGCAGTAACGATAAGTAGTATACTAGCATAATTAATTAAAATATCCATTCGGAAAGCACATTAAGAAAGTAAATAAGATAGCAACAAATAGCAAAAAGATACTAGTATAGCAAAATTAAAAATCAGCCTCTCCTATTCCTACGCCTATTCAGAAGTCGTCCAGCAACGGTACCTCGATCTTCGTCAAGGCCCTCAAGTAAATCCACATCAATGATTGGAACACCAGCAGGAACAGCGGCAACATCTTCCTCCCAGAAAACAACCTCTGGGATAATCTCCTCTTCAGCAGCGACTGGCTCATCGGCCAAAGGAGCGGTAGCAGGAACGGGCGAACTGACATCATTAGCCTCTTCTTTTACTTCAACCTTCACATCTACTTCTTCATCAGGAAAGGCAAGACCATCCTTTAGCATCGGCAAAATTTCCTCGCTATGACGACGAAAGAAGGATCTAGTTTCACGCATACGATAGTCATAGGGTAACCCACCATCTTCCCTCATCCTTCGCTCCCTGATTCTCTCATCACTTTCAATAAGACTTCCAAACAGACGAATCACCTTATCAGGATTACTCTCCCTTCTAGAAGAGCTGGCATCCGCAAAATCGGCTTCCATCTCCATTATCTGACGAATCTGTTCTCTACGGCTTCTCGAATTCATTTCACCATTTCCTTCTTCCATAGGAGCTTTTCCTCTGTTAGCCATAACTCCTTCACAAAGTAGAACGCAAAAAAAAAAAAAAAAAAAAAAAAAAAA
>JAJJMA010296924.1:0-10368 GCA_023529015.1 Papaver nudicaule
GCTACATTGTAGGCTGATTTGATTTTCCTAAACTCTTTAGACCTTTTTTGTTGGGTTTTCTGGTGCCCAAAAGAGAGAAAAAGAATTTCACAGGGTCTATAAATAAACTAGAATTGTTTCCGAACATTTTGGGCCATTTGGTAGGTGGGCTTTGTTTAGGAGGAGGAAGTTTTCTACTTCATTGCCTTGGTCAATTGTCATCGATTTACTACTCATTTCATTTGTATACAATGCACACTTTCTTAATTGAATCTGCAGCTGGTGTAGGAACGGCGGTGATGTCCATCACGATATCAGCAATGTGGAGAATTTGGTCTAGTAAATGTTGAGTTCAACACTTTTATCATTCTGCTAATTGATCATGTTGTACGCATGGCTCTAGCATTGCAAATCCACCCTATATGCGAAAAAAATAATGTGCATTTTGTACCAGCCAATCCACCCTAAGTTGTTTTAATCAGTCCCTGTTTCTAGCGGTTTACTGCTGGTTTTCTTGATCATCTAATGATGATTTAGGATGACTGGAAGTAATCAAACAGCACCAAACAACCCTGAATCAATCGGGGGTGAAAAGAAAAGATCATGGCTGGAAGTTACGAGCTACAAACTACATCAGAAACCTTCCGCCATTAATGTTGCTACCTTACCAGCAGCGGAATCTGACCTCATGGGTGTTAAACTCGTTGATGTATCAGATTTCTATGATAAGGGGGTCGACTTATTTAAGTTTTGTCTGTTTGGAAGGCTTGACTTCAACGGATTAAACTTCCTGGATATCAAGAAGAAGCTACAGCAGCTATGGAGCTTAAACGATGAACAGGTCCAGTTCTATGGTATATCAAAGGGATTCTTTTTGATCAAAACTGATTGCGAAGAAAACCTAAAGCATATAAAGTATAAGGGGCCATGGACTGTCAATCATAAGAGCAAGGGGAATTAGGAACTCCTAGTTCTAGATTGGTCAGAAGATTTCGACCCAACCCGTATCAAGAACACAAATGCAGTCGTTTGGGTGCAATTTACAGGGCTAAGGATGCAGTATTGGACAGAGGAGACTCTGATGACGATGGGTAAGGCGTTAGGAACACCAGTGGCTGTTGTTAAACAAACCCTAAATCTGGATTTCAGATATCACGCAACAGTGTTGGTGGATATCGATCATTCAGAAAATATTCCGTCAAAATTGTTGTACGAGCTAAAGGTAACACATTTGAATAGCAAGTTTTGATTCCTACCCCTGCCAAGTTTTGCAAGAATTGTAAACAGGTAGGACATGAATTCCTGAAGTGCAGAGAGCTGTTACAAGCCACACCAATAGAACGAAAACAGAGTACCTCTGTTTTGCGAAAAGCACCAGCAGGAAAGAAAAAGAGCAACTATGTTTCTCACAAAGATAACAGAGTAGTAAAGAAACCAGTAGCTACTCCAAAGGCTACTGTCGATATTTGGGTTCCTAAAGACTCCATCAACGAGAAAGGCAGCACTTCTTCTGGTGCTCAACATCAGCAGGAAGATGATGAAAATTTAAACCGTGCAATTGATGAATCCTTACGGGAACATTTGGCTAGGCAGGCAGGGATGGTTGGTGTGATTCAGCAGCCTAGGCGTGTTAGATTTACATCACCTGTCACTACACCAACGGCCAAGAATGATGATAGTGTTTCTGCTGGTCAGATGAGTGATCGTGATGATCATGATCATGATGATCATAGAAAACATAGAAAAAGGAATGAAGCTCCTGAATATTCTGTACCTGTGAAGAATAGATTTGATGGGTTAGGGGACGATGTGGGTAACACTACTGGCTCTACTGCTCTTGAATCCAATTCTTCACACTCGGGTTTGGGTAATCATGAGATGAATAGTAGCTCGGTTTCTCAAACTGGTGCTACATTACTTGATGCTACTCTGGGGTTATTCGGGGAAGATAACAGGCAGGATTTGGGGCATACAGAGCAAGCAAATAACAAAGGAAAGGGCATACTTGTTGCTACTACAGCAACGACAGAGAAGGGAGTGGCTGGTGGTCCAACACCGAGTACTCTTGATGTCTGTTCATCTGATGAAGATGAACATATTTACGCAGACCAGGTACCTAGTCTAAACACTAAAGAACCTACTATCCATCAGACGGCTGCATCATCTGATATGGTAGAGGACGACGGGAAGAGAACAAAAAGACTGGATGCTGCTATTGCAATCATTTCACGGAAGGATTTGGAGTTACAGCGAGAACGGGAAAAGGAAGAACAGACGAGAATTCACAGTGAAAGGGCTAAAGCTGCTTACCTCAAGTCCAAGTCCAAACATTTCAAAATGAATCGAGATGAGGAACCGGGTGAACCAGCTCCAAACGCCGACCAGGTTCCATCAACAAATGAAGAACCTACTGTCCTTGAACCCGATGCTGCTTCTTCTGATGTAGCTGAGGAAGACAGGAGAAGGAAGTTGGAAGTCGATGCGATAATTCTAGCAAATACAAATGCTAGGTTAGCAGAGGAATCTAAGGCACGAGTAGCGCAGAAAAGACTGGGAATTCAGAAGCTTCAACAGGAGTACTCAAAACCTACTCACTTCACTAGAAGCTCAGCAAAACTTCAGCAGAAGGGTGAAGACTTTGCTGAATAGGCTTAGGTTTTCCATATTTTTATTCTTAATATATGTTGCATGATTACATGCCTCTTGTATTCGTTAGTCATGCTTCCCTAGCATGCAAGACTGATGTGCTAATTGTATATCTTTTCAGTCTTAGGTAGATAGTAGAGTCAATTGTATATCCTCTAGTCTACTAGCTAATAGGCGCCCTACCTGCTAAGGGGTGTCTGTGTATAGCTGACAGGTTTTGTAATTTTTCTCGAAAAATTAATTTAATCACCTATTAGCAGTCCCTGTTTCTAGCGCCAAACTGTATGAGTATAAAATCTGCATAGGTGCATCATGTTCTATAGTCAGATCTTACTCACACACACAGTTTTTTAAACATGATTTAAGGTACGAAGAACCTCAAGAACAATACCGAAGATATGTAAAAAGACATTAATCAAAGGACTAAACGTATAAAGATTGTATTTCAGTGTTGCTACTACATGGATATGATCCTAAGGAGCTAGAGGAAATACAAACCTAATCCCTCTCTCGCCACTTAGGTTACACCAAAAACATTCCAACCCTTACAATGTTCTCCAAGCTCGCCTTATATAGTCCGAGCTTGGGTGGTTTACAGATAATAATAAGACAAGGGACTCAATCGTGGTGGTGTCAGTCTTTGTCGAGTAAGGCGGTTCCTTCGGCGGTACTCCGAAGGCGGCTCTGGGGCTTCGGTCCTTTGGGACAAGGTCCGAATCCATTTCTTCTGATTCTTTCGCTTGGCGTATTCGGTCTCACCTTCCTTTGGTTGGATCCCGAGGCTTCGCTAATTCTTCCTTTGGTGTGGTCTTGCTTCTTGGATCTCTGACACGTGTCCCGAGGGGTTTTACCCTCCACAGTTTGCCTCTTTTCTTCTCCGAAGATCGGGGAGGTTCGGAGAAGAAAACTCCCCTGGGTCTTGCCTTTTTCGACACGTGTCCGGTATTTTAACTTCCTTAGCTGACACATGTCGCTTTTAATAATTTCGAAATCTTCGCCCTTTCTACCTTTTACCGGCTGCGCCGGTCTTGCGTCTTCTTATTTAAACTTTGTTTGCCTTCTCTTTTCCTGCTCCATTCATCCGTAGTCCTCTGTGATATTTTGAGCATTCTCGACCTTTCTGGCTGCTTTTCACTGCCGATCTGCAACCTTATTTCATGGTGAGTTTTCGCGATTACCTTTGCTTGTATCCTTCTTTGTTTGTTCATCCACTGAATTTCTTTTGTTTTTTCAGGCTCCTAAAAAGTGTGCACTGTCTGGCGGCGAGTTTCCCCGTAAGATGGTGGATCCTCAAAAACTCACTTGGGAAGAAAGAGCCAAGATTTATGGTTTTGATGCGAATCTTTTCCCTTGCCGGAGCTTGGGCAAGGTCAATTTGTCCCCTGAGTTGCTTTCTACTCTTCAGTGTAGTGATAGGAGGTTGATTGTTTCCAATGAGCAGCTTGGCGCCGGTCTTCCGATTCCGTTGTATGATCCCGTGAATCCTCTTTTTTATGAAATTTATTCTCAAATTAGTCCTCCTTGCGGTGTGATGCAACTGAATGGGAACTCTATTCGAGTTATTCGAGAGTGGGTGGCTCGTTCGGAGGGCAAATCGTATTATTATGATAAGCTTCCTGAGGAACTCAAGCGCCCTCTAAGTTTTTGGTTTGCTGAGAATTTTTTCAAGTATTATAGAAGGGAAGGTTTTTAAGGTAGCAATACTTGATCCAACTACCAGTAGATGTTTGAACCACGTTGCAGTTAGGTATGATATCATGTAGGCTTATACTTCGTATAGGTACTTAGTATGTATGCTAATATAGACTTGTACCCTGTATATGCTCTTTTTGGTCAAGTTTCGACAAATTTCTTGTCAAATTTCCTTTAAGTTTTGTCTTAGGACCAGAATAGCCAAAATGCCTTTAAGTTTTGTCTTAGGACCAGAATAGCCAAAATGGATATAGCTACTGTATTTGCTCTCTTTGCACTGGTGTGAGAATGCCGCTGAACATAGATAACATGACTAGAAAATTGTAACAAACCCAAAACAACAGAAGTGTGTTTTCTTTAGTTTATATATGACAATAATATTTCTATGTGGGTGTGAATCTGATTTGGTCTTCTTTTTTTGCAGGAGTTTACGGAACCTATGAAGCTGTAAGAAGGTGCAGATTTTGGACTTGCATTTGCTTATTCTTTTTGACAGGTAATGCCACTGATATGTTTGATGCTTATTTGTTTCATGCAATCGAAATGTGCTACTGATCCTCTATTTGTCAGCTACATTCTAGTTTTGAACTGTTTTATGTTATGGATTTGCAGATATGCAGATAACAAACAAATGAGTTCCAGCAGTACTACATTTATTGTGTCTCAAACGAATGAGTTCCAGCAGTTCTAGTTTATTGTTGATGATGCTGGTGGTGGTATTGGATGGTGATCAAGACGCGGCAGTGGTACAGATGATAGGGTGTTCATACTGGTGGCACTGGTTCAGATGATAGGGTGTTAGGGTTACCAGTATCCATGGTACGGTGTAAATATGGAGCTCAGATTTTTAGGTCTCTTTGTATCTTTTTATGGGATGAGAGTCATGAGACTGTAAATAGTAGCTTGTGTGATGGTGGTCTGTTGATACAGTTCAATATTGTAAAGTTGATTAATGAATTTATTAATGAATGAAAAATTGATTAATTTGAATCCCTGTTTTTCTTTTATGAGTTTTCAGTTTCAAAAATTGAGCTTTCAGGTGACCGGAAATGATAGTCTCAAGAGCCAGAACTGCAACTGTCAGGCATCGGCACTGACATTACCGGTGACCTGACTGGCACATTTTCAGGTCACCGGTCTGAAACTTCCGGAGACCGGTCTGACACATCCGGTGACCAGTCTGACACATTTTCAGGTCACTGGTCTGACTCATCTGGTGACCGGTCTGACACATTTTCAGGTCACCGGTCTGACACATCCGGTGACCGGTCTGACACATTTTCAGGTTGTCGTTCTGACACATCCGGTAACGGACTGACACATTTTCAAGTCGCCGGTCTAACACGTGTCATCTGTTTGTTGATTAGAGTGGTGACACGTGCCACCCAGTTATTGGTTAACTTGGCGACACGTGTCATACATTAATTGGTTTGTTATTTTACACGTGTTTTTTTTAATTGGTTGGTTCTTTTACACATGTCACCAGTTTGTTGGTTGGTTTGATTACACGTGTCAGCGATTTATTGGTCGGATTGCTGACACTGCGTTACACATGTCAACCATTAATTGACTGGTTTTATGACACGTGTCGTCTATTAACTGGTTCGCTCGGCGACACGTGTCGTCCATTAAGTGGCTTGCTCGGTGGCACGTGTCGTCCATCAACTAGTTCGCTCCGTGACACGTGTCATCCATTAATTGGCTTGCTCGGTGACACGTGTGTCCATTCATTGGCTAGCTCGATGACACGTGTTGGTCATTTATTGGCTAGCTCGGTGACACGTGTCGTCCATTTATTGGCGAGCTCGCTGACCGGACTCACACATTCACCGGTCACCAGACTAAAAGGGCCACGGTTTTAAAGAAATCCAAGTGGCTTTAAGGTATACACTAGTCACACAAAAATCAAATTGCGTGTCTTTAAGGTATACAATAGCCACACAAAAATCAAATTGCGTGTCTTTAGGGTATACACTAGTCACACAAAAATCAAATTGCGTGTCTTTAGGGTATAGAGTAGCCACACAAAAATCCAATTGCGTGTCTTTAAGGTATACACTAGCCACACAAAAATCAAATTGCGTGTCTTTAGGGTATACACTAGCCACACGAAAATCAAATTGCGTGTCTTTAGGGTATAAACTAGTCACACAAAAATCAAATTGCGTGTCTAGAAGCGTATTATAACCAAGCTTAAAGGATAAACGCTCTAGTAAAATGAAAAACTAAGATCCATATAGACACGGTTTTGAGGGAAATTTTGCTATGAAAAATCATGAGAAAAAGCCACTCCAAGTTTGCGTAGCCGTAGAGGTACCCTTTTGTTATGGCAACTACTATGACGGTTTTTGAAGAAAAAAAAAACCATAGCTAAAGGTCTATGGACATGGTTTTCAAATGTGACCTATGTGCCTTTGTGTACTAGTGTTATAAGGTGGAAAAGAGCTTGCTTAAACAAAAGGCTCCCTGGAGTGTAAGCCTTGGCAAAGTGGTTGATTCTTCGCATGTTCTGGGCGACGTAGATCTTTCTGGGTCTAAGACGAACACACTTCTTCGCCATTCTAGTGACGAGGTATGGTTTTCGAAGCGCGTGCTTATCGAAGGTCCCGTTCTTTTTGGTTACGAAGATGAAAAGAAAAAGGTCGAACGAACGAAGTTTATGGATGATCATAAGTTCTCTATTGTTGAATTCTACAAGATTCATTTCTCCGAAGAGGAGCGCAAGAGGTCCCAGGAGAAGATAACTGCTCTCAAGGAAAAGGTATGCCGATGAATATGTGTCTTTTTTGACTCCTTTTCTGTTAGTCGTTTTACTCATGCGACCCTCTTTTCAGAAGTCTGAGCAGGAGAAGCTGAAAAATTCACAAGCCCATGAACAAGCCGGTGACCCGAAGAAGAGGAAAGAACCTTTGAATTCGGTTACTGAAAAGGGGGAAGATGGTCAGGTGAAAAAACACTACATGCCTCAGTTATTCAATGGGCATGGATACCTGCCTCTGTTTTAGAACCTGACGATTTGACTACTTTTCAGCAGGATGAGGTGCTCTTGGTTAACGATGGCATAATGAAATTTTCTTTGTGCGATCCGCATCGGGAGAAACCAACCTTCGGTGGCGTAAAAAAGAATCTTGTGAAGACTATTTCCCGAACTGTTGGTTCGCAGAGACCTACTACCAGGACTGTTGGTAAAGGTTTACCAGCTCCTGCCACGTCCGTGGGAGATGCCGATGGCGAAGGTACCAAAGATGAGAGGGTTGAACCTTTGAAAGGGTTGAAAAGGGGGCCTTCGAATGAGCAAGTTCTTCGGGAGGCTGCCTCGGCGACGTGCTCTCAAATTGTTGTGCCAGTGCAGGGGCCCACTGCCCATGTTTTTCTTGATGTCAGGATTGTTGATCCTTATCCATCTGGCATAGATTTTAATGAGTATGGCTCCAACGATCGTCTTGTGGATGCTTCGTTGGGTCAATCCTCTCGATCTGCTTCGGGCGTAAGCTCAGCTCCCGCTGGTTTTGCGCGAAGGCCTTGCTCGGCGGAGGAGTCTCAGAAGCTCCTTGAACGTTCCCTTCCTGGTCCTTATGCCGAAGACCTTTCCGACCATTTGAAAGCGTATGCTAGGGATCCCATGAATCATCCACTGGATCCTTCAGTGGCTAAGTTTCTTTCTCAAATTTTTTCTGGTGATTGGGATAGAGAAGTTCTTGCCTCGGCGGCTCCCAAGCATCAAGCATTTATTGAAGTTGTAAGTGTATTTTTTTTTAAGTTGTTCTTTGTGTATCGTATGTTTCGTGTATTGATTTTTTGTTTGCTTTTTTCTGCAGCAAAAGCATCATGGAATGTACCTGCTGGACCTAGCTAATGCGCGAGGTCTTGAAATTACCCGTCTTGATGCAGATATTCAATTTTTACAGCAAGAGAAAAGTGATCTCTCTAAGGATGTAAAAGAATTGGAGAAGCGCCTTGAAGATGTTGTTAAGGAGCGAGATGGCCGCGTACAAGAGTTGGAGGCTGAGAAAAAGAAAGTTTCAAAGCTGAGTGCCGAGTTAAATATTAAGGGTAACGAGCTCAGCCTTTCGCAAGGTGCTTGTAAAGAGAAGGATGGCAGGCTTGCATCACTTAACGAGGAATTTTTGAAGCTCCGAGAGCATATCAACGGGGAAGCTAGTCGAACGACCTTGTTCAGCTGTCAACATGGTCGGTTTTTGTTTAGGGATTTCGGCATGCAGCCTCCCCACTACCGTAATGGCGAGAATGATCCTGATGCTTCCCTAGAGTCCGATAAGGGACTTCTTCCTTCTGCAGATGTCAAGGTGGTAGTAGCGCAGCTGCAGGCTGCAAGGGAAAATGATGATTTTGAGGAGATGGGTAGTGAAAATAGTGAAGCTGATGGTGAAGGTGAGACGAATGGTGATGGATTGTTGGTCGAGAAGCCGGGTGAGGACAAGGATGAGGCGATTAAGGAGGACAAGAATGTTAATGCCCTCTTGTATTGATTCTAAGATTAATATCGAAGATCCTGACCGATCTGCTAGTACTCTGAAGGTTACTGCTTCGCCTATAAAGGATAGTGGTGATCCGAAGTCTCCGGTTTCTCAGGATAGTCCCGATGTTGTTTCTAGGGAAGATGGTGCCATCAAGGAGATTGTTGAGACTGTTTAAGTAGAAGATGCCTTGCCCCTGTTTCCCTTATTTCTTTGTATTTGTATGCGACTTGTTAGAGTTTGTTGTTTCTTAGCTTTTGCTTTCAAAGTGTGTATTTATTTGTCATTGCTTTTCTTTATTGACTGTTTATGGTTACTTGAGGTGCAACTTCGGGGCTTACTTCGATGTAGGAGATAGTGAACCAAGCTAGTGGGGGCTTACGGATCACCCTTCTCAAAGGCTTTAACTTACTTGCACTGGTTTCAAGCAAACACTGGCTATTGATAGCGTAGGCATCCACTTTGCCTTAGTACATTAGGTGGGTACCGAAGATATTTGCTTATCTTCCTAGAGGGCATGGTGGCGCCCTGGTACCCTGTTTTTATCCTAAGTAAATGCAGGAGCTTATAATGGATGCCCATTTTTGAATAATAAAGTAACACAATGGGGGAGTGTCGGTAAAGGCTGGAGCTTAGACATGGCACTTTTCTCTTATCGCGGCCTAAAGGGGTCCCTCGGTTGCGTACTTCGTTGCTTGTTTTGAGAGCGAAGTAGCTGCCTCAGGGTTCCATCCACCGATACTGGTAGATGTTAATCCCATTTATTGTCCCCTCGACGCCTCAGAAAGAGAGGTCCTCGTGGTCGTTTGGTAGTGGATACGAATGTATCATCAGCTTATATAGCCTAGATTCAAAGTATCCACCGCTAACGGGGTGTCTTGTGGGTAGAGGACTGTGTCACATAACTCGTAGGGCCCTTACGATTTATATGAGCATCAACTCTGTGCCTGCTTTTCGAGGTCTTTTATTGATTGTGTGGCGTTTTTGCCTTGGCGTTAGAGCCCTTTTATTTTTTTGCGACAAGGCACTAGAGGAGATATGGCGTTATAGCCGACCTGTTTTGGTGGCGTTATAGCCGACCTGTTTTGGTGGCGTTAAAGCCTGATTTGGACGGGGTCATTCTTTTGGAGTTTGATTCGGCGTGCTTGCCGTGTAATATGTAGAAATCTTTCTTTTATTTCAAGGATACTCATACATTTTAATGTATAATATTTTCTTATATATTTCGCATTCCATGCATTGCCGAGTCCTAGGCCATCCTTTTCGTCGATTAGCTTGTATGCTCATTTTCCTTCCTTCTGCTTGATTTTGTATGGCCCTTCCCAGATTGGTTCCATCTTTCTTGCGTTTCCTTTTTGGTAAGGCGGTATTTCTCGTAGTACAAGTTCGCCAGGCTGGAACTCTCTTTCAATTACTTTTTTGTTGTATCCTCGGGCTACTCTTTGCTGGTAGTTGATGATGTGTTGTCGAGCTTCCTCTCTTGCTTCTTCGAGGTCGTCCAATTTCGCATATATTAAATCTGCCGAAAGGTTTTGTTCCCACGCTTTGTATTTATCTGTTGGTATCATTATTT
>JAJJMA010296925.1:0-10380 GCA_023529015.1 Papaver nudicaule
TTCGGTCTGGGTCTTCTCGTGGGAGTTGTGTAAAGAGCATGTAATGATCTTTGATAGTAAAGGAAGTTTCTCTGGTGGTGTTGGCCGTGGAGTAGTCTGTAAAGGTGAACCACATATATCTTGTGTTGTGGTTGTGTGCTTGTTTATCTTCTGTCTCTATTATTATTTCTCCGTGTATGGTTCAAATCACCAATAGCCCTTGTGATCCTGAATTCCGCTGCGCTAGGGGTGTCAATTTCCCAACACTCAATGTATAAGATTTTTTTTTCTTTGTTGGTTCCTTCTTGCACCCGCGATTTTTTGAATACCATTTTGTATAAAGTAAAACCTCGTGCAAATGTATATAATTGTTTTGAGAACGAGTGCAGTGAACCAATACGAATATGGAAACTGAATTACATAATATATCCTACTACACTAAAACTACATGTGAAGTTCTTTATTGATTTATTGTATTTTGTGTAAAACTATTGTTTTTAATCTTAATGTCATGCTAATATTCATGGACATTACATGCGAAATGAAAATTTCATTTTATTTTTGATGTTGGAGAAGCCTAGCTAGGCATGTCCCCCGAACAAACCCATTTTTTTTTGATAAGTAGGCCTGAGCCTAAAACAACTAACTTAAAACAAACTTGACGGTTCGAGCAAACGCTCGTCCACGTAAATCATCAGCTAAAACATTTCCTAAATAACTAGGTGGAGTAGATCTCCAAAATCCATCACTGCTTCCAGCCACAACATCATCCTTAGCCAATTTGTCAGCGGCAAAGTTCGCTTCTCTATATTGATGTTTGAACACCACTACGTCAAAAAGCTGATGCATCTCCGTAATGTCTTTCACCAAATTTTTCATTGCCCAAGGAGGGATAACCTCTTATTTGCACAGTTGGATAATGTAGGTTGAGTCGATTTCAACTTCCAGCTTAGTAACACCCAGTTGCATAGCCAATTCCAGACCTTCACGAACAACCCACATCTATGCCAAGTTATTATCATTTTTGTAGATATGTTTACCAAAACATGCCACAAACACGCCAGCATCATCCTGAATAACTCCTCCAATACCTGCATCAAGAAGGACATTAGAAGTGCCATCAGTATTAAGCTTATGGAAACCAGTGGCCGGCTTGCTCCAAGGGATACAAACATCTTCCTGCACATATCTAACCCTGTTATTGGAGTTACAAGCATCAACGAATTCATTAGAATTCTTCATAGCACGATGAAGAACCCATTTCGCATTAAACTCAATACCTTCAAATATAAATGAGTTCCTACCAATCCAAATAAACCATAAAAGAAACGGGAGTAAAACATGCCAGTCCATCCCGTTAATCTTGCCATCAAATTAAACTGCATAGTTTCTTAAGAAAAGAAGGGATATAGGTTCACAATGAACCACATAACCCAACCATTCATAATTTTTTTTCCCAAACTGGCCACACCTTAGAACATTGAAAGAACAGATGATGCGGAGTTTCCAAATCCTTATCACAGAGCAAACAACCAGGGTGAGTTCCTATACCTTTACGATACAAGAATTCATTAAGATTGAGTTTTTTATGGCAAAAACGCCAAAGAAAGACTTTAATTTTGTGTGAACACCTAAGTTTCCATAAGAATCTCCAATCAACATTCCTACCAGGAATGTCAGACTTTTTGGAGAGAATATGTTTGTACGCATCTTTAACCGTAACCTTACCAGACTTTTTTTTATGAGTAACCCTATTTTATTTTTGGACTGCAGTCCCAAAGAAAACCTGCAGTCCCAAAAACAGCGCATTTCGTTATTTTGAGTTTGAAGTATCCAAAAGGGAAGGCTGCTTAGTCCAAAGGTCCCAATCTGTCCAGCATAGATTGTCACCGTGATGTTTTTGCAACAGCCAAGGGCGGATCCACGGCTTGGCTTTTCCCAGCTCAAACCTCCCCAAAAGCCCAAAAATATAGTGATTCTCACCAACCTAATTTAACTTTTAAGTCTTTTATAGAAGAAAAAAAAAAGAAAATCAAGCCTAATTTTTAGGCTCCAGTCCAGGTAAGAAAATTTTCAAGCCCAAAACCCTTCCCATTCTCCACTCACCTCCGCCACTGGCAACGACAACAGCCTGAGACCTGGGTAGAAGCTTACTCCAACTTTTTAAATTCATAGTTTTTGCGGAGGCTTTAGTCTACATGTTTGCAGGATTTGAATCTTTTGTGTAATACTTATAACCTTTTATGTAGTAGATTCACATTGTGAGAAATATGACATATTATGGACAATAAAGCTTTGAATTCGAACCACGAAATGTTACAATTGGTTTTTTGTTCATACCTATATGTATATGTTTTCGAATTCTTGTAGTTGCATACTTCAAACATGCCTATGATAATTTCAGCTTCAATAGCTCCACACGTTTCCGAATCATAATACACTCAAAATTGGTTCTAATTCTGTTACAAAATTTACACCATATGAATAATTTAATTTAATAATCTATTCTATTATATAAAGGGAAGACCCCTTTACTACAGTGATGAATAGTCAATGAAGCTGTAAAATATGGAAACCCAAAATTGCCCTTCATTTTACAATTCTATCAAAAATGGATTCTAAATTAGGTAAGGTTAAAATAGTAAAAGTGAAAAAAAGGTAAAGGAGGAAAAACAGGTTCACATGAACAATGTTCCAATTCTATACGCACGTGCGGAACCTACTAGTAAGTTAGTAACTAAACAAATCGCGCACTAACACTTAGAATTTCTTTGGAATAAACCTAAATCAGATTGTATGAAGGGTTTAGTTCATTTTCAATTTCCTCCACCATTTCAAGGATTATTTATTTAAAGTGGCAATAACTTTGAAATCTGGTACTTACTAGTTACTGCCCCGCTTTTACAAGGTAATAAATAAGATGAAAATTAAAACAATGACTTCTATAGTGCACTTATATACATAGGTTCCACAAAAGTGTTGGTGAAATCAATTGTTGAGAATATTCATGACCTCTACTTATATACATATTATTTTTATTTTTTGAAATAATGACTTTTACATTTTATCATAGTAGGTTCCAACTTCCAACTAACAGAAGAGTGAAATGGATTGATGTGATTGTTTTTTTTTTGAAAGTACGGTCATGATTCATTAACTAGTTCAACTGACAGTAAGGTACAACTCGTGGTGTAGTAACACCCATTCTATCATTATTTAAGATATTATATAAGAACGGTGGTGTGACTGCTTCCCAGATAACTGTTGATTGATTCTTTGGATCACGATTTTGTCGTCGAACTGCTTCATTAGCCAATTCATCTGCAGCGCGGTTAGCTTCACGATATGCATGGGTAATTCGAAGTGTAGTGACATTGTGGAGGATTTGCGTTGCTTCAAATAGTATCCCTTGAAGATGCCAAGGTGCCTCTTTCGGACCATTCTGCAAAATCTGAAGCATCGATTTCGAATCAGCCTCAAGCCAAACTTTGTTCCACCCGTTTCGAAGAATCATTCTCGCCGCAGTTAGAAGTCCCCAAGATTCTGATGTGATTGCCGTGGAAATTCCAAGCGAGACCGCCATTGCTTGTAATAGGTTCCCATGAGCATTCCTAGCAATAACCCCAATTCCCGCCGATCCAGGATTTCCCTTTGAAGCCCCATCCATATTAATTTTGATCCAATCCTGTTGGGGTGGCTGCCAAGCAATCTGCAGTGTGGTAGTTAACCTGGTACTTGTGTTGAGATGTGTCGGAGGCACGTCCGGGAGAAAAGGTATGACATGGGTTCTTGACCACTCGAATTCCTTCCAAAGCACCAGAATGACTTGAAAAATTTGTCCGGGAGGATGTGTAACTCGCTTGTACAGACGATCATTGCGAGCAATCCAGATATGCCACATCGTGAAAAGCAATAGGTTCTGTTGCGGTTCTGGAACACAGATATGAAGCATGTCAGTTATTGTTGAAGGCCGTCGAAAGGTCGTCATCATTGGGTACAAGGACCGGAGCATAAAATCCCATATGAACTGCCAAACTTCAGCTGCAAAGCTGCACTTAAAAAATAAATGGTTAGTAGTTTCTCTGAAGTCATAGCAGGTAGTGCAAATTCCCGAATCCAACATATTGCGGGCGTTGAGGACATCAAAAGTTGGGAGGGCCTCGTGAATGGCTTTCCACAAGAAAAGCCTGATTTTATATGGGCACGAAAACTTCCAAATACGTCTCGAAAGTTCTGCCGTCTGGGGATCTATTTTTGGTGTGGAGTCGCCATCTTTATCAATCAAACTCTGATACCATGTTTTGACCGTATAACGTCCCGAAGAAGTGAAAGGCCAAATAATCTTATCTTCATGGTTCTGTTGGGGGAGATGAATTGCAAGGATCCGTTGTGCCGTATCTTCGGGAAAAAGTTGAAAAATGAGTTGATGATTCCAGGATCTGGTGTCTTATTGGATCAAAGTGGCAACTGAAATGCCAGGGAGTAAGGAGTTATTCCTGGCATCAGTTGCGGATTGTAGGGGAATCTATTTGTCAGTAACCGCCGTGTTCTCGTCGTTTCCAATAACAGAGAAGGAATGTTCATGCAGAAATGGAGAAACTTTAACCAAACCTTTCCATAGAGGACTTGCTGTAGCAGGTGGTTTGGGAAGAGCATGGAGGGTAGTCTTATCCTTAAGATACCTGGTATGACACAGCGAACTCCAGAGAGTATCCATTTGTTGATGTAGTTGCCATACACGTTTCATCACGACCGCCTTGTTGTGTTCCTTAGATTTCCTGATGCTCAGGCCACCTTGTTTGCGAGGTTGAGTAATCTTCCTCCAATTAAGAGTGTGAAGTTTCCTAACGGTACCATCATGGCCCCAGAAAAAATTCCGAGTAATTTGGTCAATTTTGTTGTGTACCTTATCCGGAAGAAGCTGGGTTTGCATAATATGATTCGCCGTAGGAGTGAGGGATGTATTGATAAGTGTTAGGCGTCCTGCCGGATTGAGACATTTGGACATCCATCCCTTGGTCTTCCTCTCATATATGTTAATGAGTTCAGAATAATTCGTCGACGAAGATCTGCCATTAGCAAGCTGAACCCCCAGATAAACTGGAATAACATGTGTGGTGGCGACGTGAAAAGAATTCTGTAAAACCTCAATCCATTCCACAGAAAGTTTCGGATGGTGTATGATGGTAGACTTCGTCCTGTTAATGTACTGACCAGCTGAAGTCGAATACAATGCTAATAGGTTGTTGAGTGCAAAGCAGGTATTCGTATCCGCTGTAAAGGATAGGAGTAAATCATCAGCATACATTAAATGAGTAAATTCATGAGCCTTTCTGCAAATTCTGATTCCCCGGATTTGTTGTGAACTCTGCAAGACAGCAAGATTAGCCGAAAGAACCTCCGCACACAAAATAAAGATATACGGAGATAGAGGATCTCCCTGTCGCAGTCCCCTTTTTGGAACAAAATTGCCATGTGGAGCCCCATTAATGATGATAGAATACGAAACAGAAGAAACACATAGCATAATGTACTCCACAAATTGCCCAGGAAACCCCATGTATTGCAAGGTGTGACGAATGAAGCCCCAATCCAATGAATCATAAGCCTTTTTAATATCGAGCTTGAGAGCAATCTTCGGTGTTGCAGAAGTTGACGTTGTAGTACGAATGTGATGGAATAATTCCGCCGCAATAGCAATGTTTTCCTGAATTGACCTGTCAGGGACAAAGGCACTCTGGAAAGGGCTTATAACAAATGGTAGAATTGGTCGAAGTCTAGCCACAATAATCTTGGAGATGACCTTGTAGATAACATTACATAATCCGATAGATCTAAAATGTTCCGGTGAGGTTGGGTTATCATTTTTGGGAATAAGCACAATATTCGTCTTATTGATGACTTCATGTAATTCATTATGTATGAAGAAGTGTGAAGCCATCTCAAAAATCTGATTACCCGTGATTTCCCAGAAAAGTGTGTAAAACTTACTAGTGAAACCATCCGGACCGGGTGCCTTTTCTGAGCCAATGGAGAACAGTGCATCTTTAACTTCTTGCTGAGAAAGTGGTTGCATGAGGGAGGTTGATTGTCTGGCAGAGATTATGTTAGTCACACAACCAAAAAGAGCATGATCAATGGTGGTTGAAGGTGCAGTATATTGGTTGTGAAAATGTTGCACTATGGAATCCGCAATTTGTTGTGGTTCGAACAGCCATGATCCCGTATCTGACTTAATACTTCTTATGTAATTTTGCCTCCGGCGGATGGTTGCCTTGGTATGAAAGAAAGTGGTGTTAAGATCCCCCCGCTGGAGCCATTCGACTCGAGATCTCTGTCTCCAGAATGAAGCATGACATTCAGATAGCATAGTATGTGTATTGCGGAACTCCTCCTCCTTCTGCAGCCAGTAAGAGAGGTCCTGTCCAGTTGTCGTTGCTGCATGTTGTTGAGAGAGACGGATATGTTCCTCTGCTCCTTGAATCAAAGACGGTAAATGACCAAACGTCTGTCTGTTCCATTGATGAAGAGCCGTGGCCGTAGAATCCGCCTTTAGTATAATATTAACCCCCGGGTTTGGGTTTTGGCCTTCTGCCCAAGCCGAAGCAACAACTTGATTACATTGGGGATGTAGAAACCAAGAATGCTCAACCTGGAACCTCTTCACCCGGGGTTTTATGATCACTTTTTCCTCAAGTAAGATAGGTGCGTGGTCGGAAGCCACTCTAGTAAGATGTGTTACCAGTGAGTGTGGGTGTTGTTGTAACCATGTTGGGTTCGAAAGCGCTCTATCAAGTCTCTCGAAGATCACATCTTGAGCCTCCTGTCTGTTAGTCCATGTAAATGGATTACCCTTAAAGCCAAGGTCAAGCAATCCAAACAACTCCAGAAAATCTAAAAAAACCGCAGCTTGCGAATCGCGAAAAGGTCTACCGCCTTTCTTCTCCGCCTGAGATAGCACCTCATTGAAATCCCCAAATAAGAGCCAAGGTAACTGGGGTGGCGAAACCATGGAAATAAATTCCTGCCAAAAATTTGCCCGAGTCGTTGGGTTGGGAGGACCATAAATACATGAAAAAAGCCACGGGGTAGGCTTTGAAGGTTGAGTAATCTTCAAATGGATCATACTTTGGTGGGCAACCAGAATATCCACCTGCAGATGAGAGTTCCATAACACAGCTAGACCTCCACTCCTGTCAAACTCGGCACAGCAAAGCTGTCAGTAAAACCCAAAGAGTTTTGAAGATTCAATATGGCAGGAACGGAAGGGGTAAGAGTTTCTGAAAGGAAGAGTAGATCTGGTTTGTGTATTCGGACAAGCTTTAATAGTCGCTGTTTGGCAGAAGATTTTAGGGCCCCCTGACAATTCCAAGCTAAATAGCTCATAGATGTAAAGAAGATCAGTGGGTGACGCCAAAAAAAACAGACATGAACTCGGAAATATGGAAGCACAAACAACCAGATTGAGGAACCCCATTCAACCGGAATTAACTCAGTGAGTCGAGACAGGTAAAGTTAAAAGGGACAGAAAAACATGCACCTAACAGAGACAAAATCAAGGAATTCAAAAATAGCAACCCACCCAAGGTTGATTAGAAACCCCCAGTAGCAAAAATAAGAACATGAATCGGGGTTGAAATGGGTGGAGAAAACCAGATCTAAAGAGGTAGCTAAAAAAAGTTAAAATAAAAGCAAAGAAAACAAATTAAACTGAAAAGATTAACAAGGAATGAATAAGAAGGTGGATTAGATGATGGAGATGAACAGAACCAGAAGAAAGAAGAAAGAAAAAACAAGATCGAAGGTGAATCGGTCTGAGAATTTTGACTCAGGATGCTCCGATTTTATCGCCTCTCCGAAAAAGTATCCTGCAGGTTTACTTAGGACACCCGTCGAAGTGGATTGATGTGATTGTTATTTATGAATAATCATGCCATCGACACTTTATTATTAAATTTGAGACTCTAAATTATTAATATGATTTTTATGGAGTGATTCTAGACTGATCACGAGTTCTCTTCTCCAAAAGAAATTATGTCGAAGAATCTAACATCGGTTTGAACAATGATTCTATCGTTGAGATACGGGAATTTGCGGTAGCATCTCCCGGTGAATGTATCATTTTCCATCATGGGGATAGAGTCAAAGTGGGTCCCTCCCTTTCTCTTAGATGGAAATTTCCTCGGGCGCATCCCTCTTGTCAATCTATAAGGCCATTTCCTATCGGAAAGGGCAAATCCTTTGATTTGCCTGGCCACGTGGCCAGGCAAAACGCATTTCCCACTATGGTAAAGCAAAAGAATCTAACGGTCGAGAGACACTCTCTCGACGTCGAGAATCCTTCTCTCGACCGAGAATCTGTATCCCGTTAGAAACATAGTCTAACGGCATTGTTTCTCCCTACAACGGTAAAAATTCTTTCGAGTATAAATTGACGAGTTTCACACTCAAAAAATCACACTAAAAAATTACTCTCTTCCCTTCCTTCATACAAAAAATGAAGATGTCATATTTTTCTGAGACTAGTTTTAACAAATTCCGTGTTCGTAGGGCAATAGCAGTACGAGAGGTAGCGAAAAAACTTGATTTCACTGAAGTTTTACGTGAAGCAGCAAACAAACTTGTTACCAGTGGAGCTGCGCTACAAAAAGCAGTTGACAAAATCTGTAAAAGTTATAAGAAGATAGAGCACAGTAAAAGTCTTAGAAGTGTGAAGATTTTGGAAATTAATGAGGCGAAGAAATTTACACCAAAGAGGATGCACTTCCAAGCGAGAGTTCCATACGTTCCAAGCAACGAAAAATTGAAAGCAAAAAATCTACTAAAGAGTGCATTGTCAGCAACATTCGTCACATGAAGTTAACGAACAAGAAGCAACCAACAATCAACCGCGACTTTGTTTAACGGAAGTCACATGAAGTTAACGAACAAGAAGCAAAACAATCAACCGGGACTAATATTAAGTAAATAAATTGGACATTATTAACGATAGTATTAACGAAAGTATTAACAGGATAATATTTAATTGGACAGTATGTGATGAAAGTGGTTCACGAAAGTATGTAATGAAATATTAACGAAAGATTAGACAAAATATTTAACGACAATATGTAATGAAAGTATTAACGAAAGATTTAAAGAAAATATATTTAATGAAGACTCGTTTCCATTTACATTAGTCATAATTTTAGTACATTCATAAATAAAAATGCTCATTCCTATGGACACCGGCAAAATAATCTTATTAATCTTATAAGTTGATTTGCCTTTACCCTAGGAAAGATTTTTTACACATATGTTCTTTCCTATGGGGAGTTGTATCCAGGTTTTCTGATAACAAATCGGTTTGGCCTAACACAGTCCTTTATTTTGGTAAAGTCGAAGAAAACCACACTCGTTCGATTTTTACCATAGACTGTGTTAGGTCTAACGAAGGGGCAATTTTTCAAAGTGGCCAAAAAAAATATTGCTAATCTCTAAAATGACCACGTTTTTTTGCACTTTTCAATAATGGCCGATTTTGACCGTTTTTTTAAAAAAACGGGGTAACAAAAGTTAAGTGCCTATGTGGCACTTAACTGACATTCGCAAAAGACGTTTTAACCCTCAGTGGGTAGATCAGTGAGTTAAACCATTGAATCATTTCGGTTCAACTGACTCAACTGAGTTTCAACTAACTCAACTTAACTGACTCAACTGACTCAGCTCAACTGACTCAACTCAACTGAACTGACTGAACCTGAAACTGACTGAACTGTAAATCTCCATCTGAATCTGAAAATATGAACTGAATCTGAACTGGAAAATCTGAAATCATAACAAAATACATTCATAAACCAGTACAATACATAAGAAACCCAATCCATTCAAGAAAAACAAAAACAAACTAAATATGAAAGTTAACAGTGATCCAATCCATTCATTTCAAAACAAGAAACACATCAATTCTTGGGTCTCTTTGAAGCCAGTGTCTTTGGTGGTGCCTTTGGTTGTTGTATGTTGACAGACACTGATCCCACTCCAACAAAGTTGCAGTGAGAAATGTTGGCAGAAGATGGTGTTGCAGCAAATGTAGGAGGAGTAGAAAAAGATGGTACTTATCTAGTGCTCTGACTGGTAGGTATGGGTGCTGTGGAAGACTCACCAACAAAGGAAGACTTCTGCTTCTTTTGGTTGCACTTTGCTGCACCTTTTGCTCTGCTACTTGCACCTGTATGTGTGTTGGTGAAGGTTCCAGTATGTGCATCACACTCAGTTCTTGGCCTCTTTGTAGTTGGATTAGATCCAACAGGAGCACCACCACATGTTCTACTGTTGTGGCCAGTCAGCTCACCACACTTTCCACACTTTCTTTTCTTCTTCTCTACTCTTGGTTCATCATAACTTCTGATCCTCTTCTCT
>JAJJMA010296930.1:975-12146 GCA_023529015.1 Papaver nudicaule
TGCATATATTTAGTAGGTCAGTGACCATCTCTTTGTTTGTTTTGTTTTTCTAGTATTCATCATAATGTCGATTGCACATGTATGGATTGGTGAAGTTCATATTTTGAATCTTTGAGTTTGTTCACCGTACTGCTATGCTATGAAAACTTCATCACCTATCACACAAGCAAACAAACAAACAAAATCCCAGCGTATATTAACGCTATACTAACACTATACTAACACTTGACAATAGAGCTCACAAATTTTAGGATTTCTTGAACAGCCAGCTAAACTTTTTTAAAATAAAATGCAGGAGTTCTACTTGCTTTCACAGCTTTCTTTGTATATGAGAAGAAGGAGGAAGAAATCGACGGTCTAGCACTCAGAGCTCTTTCCTTTGGTTGTAAAGTGAAATCAGATATCTCCAAAAGATTCATAAAATCCAACTGAGGATGATGATGTGATTCCAAGTACCCGGTTGAGCCTTGTGAATGTGCGTTTGTTTCTCTGCACTTGCAAGTTCTGCGTGGAAGCATTTTGGTAAGTAATTGAAAAGCAGAGTTGTATAATAGAATATTCAAAAGCTGGTGCCGTGCTTGTTCATTTCTTGTTAGTGTCCAACTGTTTGGAACAGTTTGAAAGTCAGGGGTTCTGATTTGTGTATACTGATGTGGTTTATGTCACTAATTGGAGCAAAATTGGAAGAAATTACTTCAGATACCCATGCTGCATTTGTATTGATTTTGAGGTGGTCCAGTTCAGGTTGTTTCCCATTTTGGTTTGGGATGTTTCAGTTTTTGACCACTGATTGGATAGCCAAAGAAATCTTTAAATGCAGATTGATTCTTCTCGGGAAAAGCCCTATTCAAATTTTCTTTCCAAATGTACATTGCTTGCTCATTTTCCATTCTGAGATTAGCATTTTCCCAAGTCATCTATTTTGTAGACAAATATGGACAAAGGCAGATAGAGTGATCTAGCAAATTGAAACTTAAAAACTAAGTGTTCTATGGTTTCGTTTTATTCCCATACCCTGACGGTTAACTTGGTGCACGAATCTTGCTAATTTGTAACTTGTTGCTTTTCCAAATAATCATTTATGCTTTTCCAAATAAAAAATGCTTAATCACATCCGACAATTCTGACTTCCAATATTTAACTCCATTAAATTGGCTGGCATGAAACAATACGTTTGAAGGAATTGAACCGCTTGACTTGACCTTCATTTAAAGTGTCTACGACAAATATATGACCTTATAAAAGAATGAATAAGGTACAGTAAACGAGTGTTCCCTTCAGAAATCGAATCGGTTACCCCCAAATAAAACATGGCTAATTTAGGGGCGAGCTCTTTTTTAATAGGGGCGAGGGCTAATCCAAAATAGGATTACAATGAAGTAATCTCAAAAACCCCTTATACACCATAATTAGGATTAAAGATTGTAATTGGGATTAGCAAATAAATTATTGATTATCAAAAATATTAGATTATTAATTAGAAAATCATAAGACTAGATAGTTAGCCATTATCACCACCGCCACCTCCATTATAACCATCACCGTCTCCATTTCCACCACCACCACCGCCTCCAATTCCACCCCCCACCACCGCCACCATTTGTGTATGTGTTTTCGAAAATGTTCAAACATGATCCTCAAAGCTCAAAACAGTTATGGGAAGACTCACTTCAATGTTAAATTCGTCGAAAATCAACTCAACCCAATTGCTTCGTACCCAGAATCGTCACAAAATGACACCCAATTGTGACGATTCAAGCAAACTCGTCAAGATAATAAGATGGTCTATGACGACACTGCGTGTAGAGATGAACAATCGTCAAGGTTTTTACAGTGCCATGACGATTTAAGAAGTGGATCCAAAATGCCCGAAAATACTGCTTGCTAAATCGTCACACTATGTAATAAAATCTTGATGATTTACCTTTGAGAAGAATCACCCTGCTGCCGAGAAAACAAGTTAACTCGTCACACTATGTGATAAAATCCTGATGATTTGGCTTTGGGAAAAATCACCCCTCTCCAAAAAAACAAGTTGAATCGTCATACTAAGTTATAAAATCTTGACGAGTTGGCTTTGAGAAAAATTACCCTTCTGCCGAAAAAACAAGGTGAATCGTAATGGATTTACATGACGACTAAGTGTTATTATGCTCAAATCGTCGTGGTTTACATCATGACCATGACGAGTTTAGGTGTATTAACAGCTGTTTGGAAACAGGTTGTCGGAATCGTCGTGGTTTGAACATAAACCATGACGAATTTCTGATTTTTTCTTTGAGTTTCCAAACAATATAGACATATAAACTAACACAAATGAATCAAACTTAGTACGATTTACCACTGTCAGCAACGAACCGTTAAAAAAAAAACCATTGTCAACTTAGGAAACGAAAAATGTATCAAACACACCAAACCAACATAATATTCTTTCACATACTAAAACCAAAGTGCGAAACGAAAAAACTAAACCATATCATTGTTGCCCCCATCGGCTTCACCTTCACCTTCACCTTCACCACGCCCAAGGCCACGGCCACGCCCACGACCACGCCTACGACCACGCCCACGACCACGACCACGACCACGACCTCGTCTAGAAGTTTCTCCTGTCTCTTGAGTCTCTTGAGTGTCACTGGTTTCAATATGACGACTCTTCGTGTTGCGTCGTAATTCCTCGAACATGTGCTCCGCCTCAGGCATATTGATGTGCCTAATGTGTTGATTATGTTGGTTCAGTTCAGCTTCGGTCAACCCCTTTCCTTTATCCGATCTCAAACACAACCAGTTGAGGATATCTTTCAACCGCCCCTTCTATTTTCATTAAAAAAAAAACATGAGTTAGATATTTGAGTAATCTAAGTGTGAATCTTAAACAACTCAATTGCAAAATATATACTTACGCATAACTTGTACAACGGAGAATCATCATGGACGGTATTACGCCCACGTCCACCACGGCCAAGAGGGAGTCTGACTTCCCCTTGCCCACGTATCACTTTGGCATGCGTGAATGCAAGGTACCATTTCAGGTATGCTTTTGTGCTCTCATGTCCAAGCACCAATGGATCCCATAAAAAATATCCGTCTATCAAATTATCCATTCGTGCATTCCAATGTTTGTAAGAGGGCTCTGGTTTGTATTTTACGACGATACGTCCAATGTCAGCACCTGATTTATCACGATCCACTTTGAATTTCCCACCACCTTTTTTGTCAAATGGACGATCTTGAATATACCCGACTTGCCTCATTATTCGGCTCGGGTCGTACATTGTATGCCCAAGGGGGTGCCACAAAGGACCATTGTACATACAAATTGGTTCTCTTGGTGCCATTTTTCCCTCATTCCTATGGTCCATGTAGGGGTCAAAACTACCTCATGTGCCTCCATGCTGTCCAATCTTTGGCGAACGAAAAGGTACCAATTCTTCTTTCCCTTCAGCTGATCCCTCGTGAACATGTACCTCTGGCCTCTTGGTTGATCTGGTTGCCATTGGCCTTTCTTTGCCAGATCAGTCCACCTATCATTTGCTGCCATCTGTTTCGGAAAGTGTTCATATATCCACACCTGTGAAGAACATCAACTACACATAAACAACAGTCCATATATATTACGGAATATGTACGAACTTAAACCACCAAAAAACCATATATTACCTGCAGCAGAGACGTGTTGCAATTGAATTGAGCAGTTTTACGCCGGGATACCTTTCTCAGCGCCGTGTTCACGTGTGACACTATGGATGTTCTCCACGAGTACTGGTTCACCTCATCCAAGGGACATAATAGCTGGAGGTAGTTGGTGTTCACCCTGTTACCGGCAGACGAAGGGAATACACAAACAGCGAGGACATATAAGAGATAAGCTGCAGCAGCATCCCTTACTTCATGATCTTCCATTGGAGTACCCTCTTCTTTTTTCTTGGTCCCCGAATACTCCTCTCTCAACCTTACCAGATTGAACTCCCTCTTCGGTTTGCCATATTTGTCAAGCATATACCATGAGTTCGTCTCATTCTGACTCCACCCAAACAACTCTTCGCACAATTCACCAAGTCTCTGAAAAGTGAGTTGCTTTTCGTAGCCTTGATTGGTTGATTTCCCATCAATTTTGACCTTGAAAGTATGATGAGCATCTTCAGGAGTGAGCCCCATCTCCCCGAACCCAAAATGCATGGTGTCTGTCTCCGCATAATACCTCTCACAGAATGCTGATACCGTCTCGCTGTCATAATTGATAACCGAGTTATCCACGATTGGCCTCAGACCGGAGTTGTCAACAATCTCTATGAACCTTTCACATTCATCTTCAAGCTTCCAGTTGGACATACTGTATTACGCCGTTTGTGCCTCAATAGTCTAGTGGCATTCGAATGATCCTACGAGATATAAATTTATCAATAACAATCAACATATTAGCTAAAACATATCTTAAATGAGAAGCAAATGATGGGTATATTACCATGGTAGCGTAGATTGTTTGAGCCCAAGAGGTTTTGTATCCGAAAAGAACCTCTCCACCATCAGCTGGTACCCCGTAAGGTCCGTGTTCTTTTGGTAGCATCAAAATCTCATCGGGAATGTGTGATTCCTTCGCTTTAGCTTTCTTTTTGCGTTGGGGTTGGGCTTCACCTTGGGGTTGGTCTTCACCTTGGACCTCATCATCATCATTAAGAATATCCTCATCATCATTAGGAATATCCTCATCATCATCATCACCTTGGGGTCCGTTATTAGGTTGTACCCTACCAGTTCCGTATTCATCAAATTGCATTTGGAGCACGTTGTCAGGAATATCATCTTCAACCCTCGGAACATTAGCATCATCATCGAACTCCATAGGAGTAGGAACTGCATCAGGGTTTGGCTCACGGATTATCACGGGTCGTTGTCTGGTAGTACGAAGACTTGGTTTGGAACCCTCGGGTGGCAATGGTCTTTTCCCCCTTTTGATCTTCTCCAACCTTAATACATACACAAGACAAATCAATTAACAAGTAAACTGACACAGTAAATCGTCATGGAAACAAAGGAATATACGACGATCCTCGTAAGAACAATCAAAATCGTCAAGGAATTTTACAAATGAATGACGAGTTCATTAAGCCCCACTCTAAATCGTCAAGGTAAAGCATTACGATTTACTCATACAACTGGACAGAGCCTAAATTTTTTATGTCCAAACTCGTCATGCTTTGGGACACTATTGAGACGATTTCAAAAAACTCGTCAAGTTAATGTATAGTTACATGACGATTCTAGGCGTGCAAAAATAGGCAATTTAATCTGAAAGTGACTAACTCATCAAGGAATTACGGAAAATCTCGACAATTGTTCTTAAAAAAATTTATGTGGGACAATATTCAGACGATTTAGGGAAACTCGTCAAGGAAATGTATTATTGTATGACGATTCTGTGCATGCAAAACTAGGAAACTATATCTGAAACTGTGTAAATCGTCAAGCTTTTGTTCAACAGCAAGACGATTGTTCTTAATTTTTTTTCTGAAACTGTAAAATCGTCGTGCTATTCTTTCATAGCTTGACGAGTTTTCATGTTGTAAATTCAATTGATGGTTTCTAACCTATCTAATCGATTCAAACTACATCCAAAACAATTGCAAAGGTGATTGGAGTAACTTACCTATGCATTTCCGCCAAAGATTCTTCCTCCGGTTGCTCTTCCTCTTCGTCACGGTTGTTATTTGATTTTTTCTTTTCTTTCCTCCTCTTGTAAGTAATTGTTGATTCATCTCCTTCTCCGTCGATAGCCATGAATTAAATTCGAAAGAATTTGAGAGTAGTAAGTAATAATTCAAAAGAAGAAGGATTTTGAGAGAATCGGGTTTGTTTTTGATTTTTTTTTTTTTTTTTTTTTGTGTTTTTGAGAAGTTATGAAGAAGGTGTGGGAAGTTAATGGAGGAGTAGGGGGAGTGGGAGTGATTTTTTGTAACAGAAAATTGAGAGGGAAAATTAGTGGTTAGATAATTAGTGGTAATTATAACTTGTAACTGATTAGGATAAATTAATTGTAATTAGCCACCCCTTATAAACTGGGATAGGATATTTGAAGTAGTGCTCGCCCCTATTAAAAAAAGGGCTCGCCCTCGAAATAGCGAGGAAATAAAAACCCTAAACAAATTTTTTTTTTTGGGCAGAAAAGGGGAAAGCAAATATGAGGTTTGCAGATCTAGATAGAGTTTTTTCTCAAATTGATGATCTCGTTTCAAGTTATGAGGATCTCGTTGATACCCTTGGAGGTCCTGGAGATACACCTCAACTACGTGAAGAATTGAACCACACAAGATCTTTGGTTACCCGCTTGCTAATCGAAACTACATATAAACTTCGACAAGCCTACTTTGCAAAACAAAAAAATACTTGCATCTTGAGTAAAAGGATAGCCAATGCTAAAAAGCACCTCCAGCCAGCTTGCATAGGTGAAACAAGTCCGAAAAGACGACTTGATGATTTCTCAGAAGCTCTCCGGGCAGCTGAAGAAAGAATTCGGAATGCACAACGTCTGGCTAATAAGAAGATAGCCTCTGCTGATCAACAGGCAGATCTTCCTGTTAGCTACACTGCAAGTAAAAAGAACCTTGACGAGACTGATGGTCTTGAAAATGGGTTGCCACTTGACTTCAATTTTGGAAAATATGTGGTCGATAATGCAGCTTTTGCCGGTGAACTTGATGATGAGCAGTTTGCCACGGGGCATAAACGTACTTGGATCGAGAAACTTATCCCTGGAAGACGTGCTCGTCGTTGTTGATGAGCAAGCTGATTACCGTGGTGCATGGGAAGGGCATATCAGAGGTGGGGAGGACTGCTTGCAAGACTTGGGAGCTAGGTGTAAATTTCCCTTTTTTTTATTATTAGTATGGTTAAAAGTTTTAATGGTGTCAACTATTCCTTCTACAAATATGAAAAGTATGTTGAATATGTTTTTGGAGGACTACAACACTATATACAATTGATGATATCTCTGTTAAAGTAACTTTGCGTCATTAGGGGCTACTTTTATAGAATTTAGGGTTATTTTTTCAAGCTACCCAGTAGTGTAAAATATATTCGGTAGCTCCTATTACAACTACTCGGTAGGTAACCCTAAATTCTTTTTCAAGATATCAGGTAAAGTAAAAGATAGTTGCAATTTCTGACAGTTTTATCTTCTTTTTCATGTAATTTGAAAGAGTAAAGCCGGAACTAATACTGTAAATATCTTGACAAATATCTAGAAAGTTCAAAAGGTACCGTGTTTCTTTTAATAATCCAAATAAGAAGAAGTCTACAAGTTCTAGCAAAACTAGTTGGAATATCGAACAACGGTTGTATTGATACTTGAAGAAGCTCTTAGAAGTGCTTGGCATTCTAAATTTGACTTTTTCTATTATTATTCGTAGTCCAAAAACTAGGTTAGTGAGTGGCTGAATAACCGAGTGGTTGAGGCATCGGAATCAGCAACTGATCTCTGATACTATTTGTTCTTCTTTCTCTGAAACAAGTTTATGTGTCAGAAATTTTTTATTTGCCAATAGTTCTGATTCACCAAACGAGATAAATGAAAAGCTCTACTAAACTAATGACTAATGGTAGATATTCAACTTAAATTACCTCAAAAGTCCACTTATTATTAACATTATAGCAATCAATACCAGTCATGTATAGCTCTAGACACACAAGAGTGCACACACAGACAAGAATAAAACAAGCACACACAATAACCAAAGAAGAATAAAGAAGAAGCAAACCACAACACAGAGATTTATAGTGGTTCGGCAATGCCTACTCCACTTGACGATGATGAACCTTTCACTATGTAAATCTGAAGAACAATTACAAGAACCACACGGTTTAGTCCCTTGTTGTTTTCTCTTGTCTCACAACCCTTACAAGAATAAGTTTCAACGTTGTGTAATCTTACGACTAGAAGAAAAAACCTTATGTCTCTCTACGTCTCTGTATATAAGACTCAATAGACTTCCACCTATTTATAACCTTCAATACATGGATGTCAAGTAATACTCGACGTCCAAATCCTAGACGGTTTCTTAACTTCACAATTTCCATATTCTATTCCAAGTAGGAATACTTGGTTACCTAGAATAGGACTCTTGCAAGCTTCCTTGTAATAGTGAGACTTGCTCAACAAATATTACAATTCTCCACCTTTGTTGACAACCTTTCACTCGCCACATTGTTCTTCACTTCACGTACTTCATCGTCAGCACATTGCACCTTTCGGTGCCCATACTGGTACAGTGTTGATTAAGTTCAAACAGTGTTTGAACTTACTAACCAGTACTACCTTCGTGAGCATGTCTGAAGGATTATTCTTTGTGTGAATCTTCAGTACTGAAAACTCTCCACCCTCTACGGTATCTCGGGCAAAATGATTCCTCACATTGATGTGCCTTGCTCTTCCATGAAAGTCTTCATGCTTCATCAAATCTATAGCATTCTGACTGTCACTATACACATCTATGCATTCTTGTTTGACTCCAAAAATTCCAATCAAGCCTTTAAGCCAAGTTGCTTCCTTCATGGCCTCATTTACAACAATTAGCTCAGCCTCAGTTGTTGATTGAGCTACAACTGATTGCAATGACGACCTTCAGCTTATTGGACCACCAGCCAACGTAAACACATATCTTGTAGTTGATCTAAGTCGATCTACATCACCCGCATAATCCGAATCCACATACCCACTTACTTGTGGTTCTTTACCAACTTCTCGTTGATAATAACCCAACATCTAGCGTGCCCTTTAGATACCTCAGTATCCCCTTCACAGCTTGCCAATGTTGTTTTCCTGGATTTTCCATAAATCTACTGGCAACTCCAACAGCTTGTGCAATGTCTGGTCGAGTACAAACCATTGCATACATCAAGCTACCAACTGCACTCGCATATGGAACACGAGCCATGTACTCCTCATCAGCTTCAATACTTGGTTTCATCTTCATGGACAACTTCAAATGACCACCCAATGGTAGACTCATAGGCTTTGAATCTTGCATTCCAAACCTCTCCACAATCTTCTCCAGATATTGTCTCTGTGTGAGACACAATCTACCCATCTTTCTGTCTCTTTGAATTTCAATTCCAAGTATCTTCTTGGCTGCCCCCAAATCCTTCATCTCAAACTCCATACTAAGTTGATCCTTCAACTTATCTATATCCACCATGATTTTCACAGCAATGAGCATATCATCCACGTACAAAAGTAGAAATATTAAGGAATCATCATGAAGTTTCTTTGTATACACACAACTATCATGAAGACTGTGTGTAAACCCTTGTCCCTTCATGAATGTATCAAATCTCTTATACCATTGTCTGGGTGATTGTTTAAGCCCATACAATGATTTCTTCAATTTGCATACATAGTCTTATTTACCTGCAACAACATAACCTTCGGGCTGTGACATATAAATGTCCTCCTCCAAGGTACCATGTAAGAACGCTGTCTTGACATCAAGTTTCTCTAACTCTAAGGCACATGATCCTACTATAGCAAACAAGATACGGATCGAAGTGTGTCTCACAACCGAAGAGTAAATTCTGTTGTAATCAACACCTCCCCTTTGTGCATAACCTTTAGCTACCAAACGCGCCTTAAACCGTATGCTATTTGTACCAGGAGTTGCTTCCTTCTTCGCGAATACCCATTTGCAACCAATGGCTTTGCTACCCTCAGGCAACCTAACTAGTTCCCAAGTACCATTCTTGTCAGGAGAATCAATTTCATCATCTGTAGCTTCTTGCCACTTTACAAAGTTGGAATCTTTCATTGCCTCTTGAAAAGTGCTAGGTTCATCACTACTAGCCATGAATGCAAATGATGTATAATAATCTTTCATCCAAACAGGTGGCTTCCTGTTTCGTGAATCTTTATTGTTCTCTAAGGAATCTTCTTCTTGTTGTTGCTGAGATTCATCATCTTGAATCTCTACCTCATCTGTATCTTCTTCAAATACAAAATCATGTTTAATAATTCTCTTTCCTCCGTAGCCTCACCACTCTCTACCTCCACCTGAGTTACATTCTCTTTGTTACGGTGTAACAAAGACTTCTCATCAAATGTAACATCTCTGCTAATAACAACCTTGTGGGTTTCTTCACACCACAACTTGTATCCCTTGACTCCTTCAGCAACACCAATGAAAATTGCCTTCTTTGCTCTTGGATCTAACTTACTCTCTCTGACATGATAGTAAGCTGGACAACCAAAAACCTTAATAGAATCATAGTTAGCAGGTTTGCCAGTCCACACCTCAATAGGTGTCTTTAACTCAATAGCAATCGATGGTGATTTGTTAATTAGATAGCACGCCGTACTTACTGCCTCAGCCCAAAATTCTTTACCCAACTTAGCATTGGATAACATGCACCGTGCTCCCTCCATAAGGGTACGATTAATTCGCTCCGCTACCCCGTTCTGTTGAGGTGTTCTTCTCACAGTCCAGTGTCTGACTATGCCTGCACTCTGACAATACTCCTTCAATGGGTCGTTCTTGTATTCCCCACCATTATCCGACCTTAGTCGCTTCACCCAGTCTGGGTCTCTATCATAGTCTTCCACACCTTAAACTTCTCGATAACTTCATCCTTCGTCTTCATAGCATACAACCACACTCTCCTTGAGAAAAAGTGACAAAGTACCCCCTTTCTCCTTTGGAAACTTCCCTAGAAGGACCCCATACATCAGTATGAACATACTCCAGAATACCTTTAGTACAATGGATTGCTTTACCAAACTTCACCCAATGCTGCTTTCCATAAACACAATGTTCACAGAAATCAAGTTTGGCTTTCTTCAACTTGTCAAGCACACCTTGCTTGCACAATACCTCTAGTCCTTTCTCACTGATATGCCTCAGTCGCATGTGCCAGAGTCTTGAAATACTAGAGTCTCCATCATTCTCAATTCCTGCATAAGCTCCACCCACCACTGTATCACCACACAAGAGATACAAATGTCTTTGTCTCTTAGTTTGAATCACCATCTTTGAGTCTGACTTCATCACCTTTGAGAATCCACCTTCCATTACAATCTTGTAACCCTTGGATTCCAAAGTACCTAACGATATCAAATTCTTCTTCAACTCTGGAATATGCCTCACCTCAGATAAAATATGTACCTTACCCTCATGATTCTTGATTAG